>PVKA01012072.1:0-13272 GCA_004027165.1 Ctenomys sociabilis | reverse complement strand
CTTGAGAAGCTTTTGTATGTCAAAAGAAATTGTCAACAAAGTGAAAACACAACTCACATATTTTGAAAAAAATCTTAACTAATAAGCACTCAGTGAAAGGTCTGCTCTCCAGAATTTATAAAGAACTAAGATATATCAGGGCCCTGAAATTTAAAGACCGAATTCAGAAATGGACATCTGAGATGAATACACACTTCTCAGAGGATGAATTTAAAGAAGCGAATAAATATATGAAAAAATGCTCCACGTTGCTAGCCATCCATGAAATGCAAATAAAAACAACACTGAGATACCATCTCACTCCAGAAAGAATGGCTCTCACAAGGAAATCAACCAACAAATGTTGGAGAGGTTGTGGGGAAAAGGGAACACTTCTCCACTGCTGGTGGGAATATAGACTGGTACTACCATTGTGGAGATCAGTGCGGAGTCTCCTCAAAAGAGTAGGACTAGATATCCCATTCAAGCCAGCTATCCCCCTACTGGGAATTTTCCCCAAGGAATTGAAAACATCATATCATAGTGATAAATGTATATCTATGTTTATAGAAGCACAATTTGTGATAGCAAAATCTTGAAAATAACCAAGATGTCCTTCCATGAGGAATGGTTGCAAAAGATGTTGTTTTTCTATAGAATGGAGTATTAGTCAGCTATAAAGAATGATAAGCTTGAAGTATTTGTACTGAAGTGAATGCTACTTGAATATATACTCATAAATGAAATAAACCAGAGACACATGTGAAATATTGAATAGTCTCCTTAGCATAAGAAATCAAAAGAAGTAATACAAATAGAAAGGTATTATAACAACTGAAGAGAATTTAGTCAGATCGCGTAAACTGAACTTCATATCTGCAGAGTATTAATCAGCTTCTCTTCTGGATAGTTGACAACCTAAGTTTGCAGTCCAAAAATTGGAGAAATCAAGGGCTGCAAGATCAGCCAACATTTTGGCCCTAGCCTTTCTAGGTCAATGAAAACTCAGAACATAGGAGAACCTGTAATGTAACATCATAGAACTCAGTTGTACCCCAAATTTTCTGATCAAGGAGATCATGGAGCCACAGAGGAATGTAATCGGTGATCCACCGTGTGCCTGGAGACGGTAACATGGAAAGAAATCTTTCTCTCAGGCTTTCACAGAGAGTAAACTGCTCACACAATGGCCGTGACTCATTCATATGGCTGACACTGACAAAGTATCTACACAGTGAGGTACGGGTTTAAACCCTGAGGGGACTTTACTGACCTCATTAGATACAAAAGTTACAATTTTTTATATAGGTCTTGCTTTAGCTCGGTCTTAACAATTCAGTAGAAAGGTATAAAAACAAGGTATATAAAATAAGGCCGTAATAATAAGCTGAGCTTTAAATGGCTCTAGTCAACAACTTCTTCAGATAATCTACTCTTATTGTGGATTGCTGGACTATGTTGGAATGTTTCACAGAACTCAGGCACCTATAATAATTGAATGACAATAGAACACCCATCTTTGACAGGACTAAACAAGAGAAGGGAAGTACAAAAGAACAACCATTTTGTGTTTGTATAAACAGTACAGTTAAGATAAATATGCAGTACATTGATGTAATTCTATGAGAAGAAATATATGCACTAATAGTGTTTGGACAGGATATTCTGCCTACATCTTGTGCTATGGATAACCACTAGGAAGACAACAATGTAAAAAGTATTAATTATTGAGACTGTGCCATAATTCAGCTTTAAAAAAAGAGCTGTACAGCTACATTCTCTTAATTCTTTGATCAGAGGCATGTGCTCTAATAGTATTTGTACATAGAGTACCATGTATGCACCTTGTACAACAAAAGCCACTCCAAAAACAACGTGCAATGTATAAATTGTTGAATCTGTCCTACTAGTTTGATTTAAACCTGTCTCATTGCTACTTGTTCTTCAATAAAAATATAAAATAAAATAAAGAAAGAAAGAAACAAGTGAGAGAAAAAGTCATATATATGTGTATATGTAGGATAACTTAGATAAGTGTACTACTGATTTCTGCTGGTCTACTGAGAGGAGAAGTTTTAATTTCTTATAATTTTTTGACCTACATTGCATGCTTATATCTGGCAATCAAAACAAGTAATTTGAAGACATGATACAACGTAAAAGCCTTTGTTAAATTCGTGGTATTTTCTTTAATGGAATTCTGTATCATTTTTAATTTTTCTTACTGTATTTTACTGTTTTCAAAAATAGAAAAAGAAAAATTTACCAAAACTAAAAAAGAGAGAAGAATTTTCTGTTTCATCCTAACTTACTTTAATCCTGGATACACGTTGAATTCATCTGTAGAACTTTAAAAGAAACTTTATTTTTTCTTTTGGTTTTCTTTTGGTGGAACTGGGGATTGCACCCAGGCCGTTGCATTTGCCAGGGAAGTGCTTATTCTACTGAGTCATCTCCCTGACCCCTAGAAAGAAACATTTTATATCAATGCAGAAGATGAGATTAATCTTTAAGAGAGCATTAGAAAGTTTATTGTGTAGCCAGGATAGAGAACAAAAGTGACTTCACTATATTTGGTTCACAAAACATTTCTGTCAGCCATTCAACTTTTTTTTTTTTTTTTTTTTTTTTTTTTTTTAGTTTTACCAGGGATCAAACTCAGGACTTTGCCTTGTCAGGCAGGCAGGCAGTTACTCCACTGAGTTATCTTCCTGGCCCTTAAGCCATCCAACTTTTACATTTCATCTCTTCCTATGAAATTCTCTCAAGTTTTGTTGCTGGTATACTAATTATATTTTCATTCCACCTTATTCCTAAAGTCTTGCTTGAGAAGTGCAGACCCATAAAAAAATCTATGTATGTTTTTAGCTAGTTAAGCTTTTGAGTTCAGATGAATTGGTTAAGGGTCTTTAGATAGGGGAATAAAAAGTGAGATGTAGTATAGCAGATGTCAGAAAGTACAGATTTACATTAAAGTGCCTTCTGAAGTCATCATCCTGGAGTTCAAATAGGAACGAATGTAATTCAGTCCTGTTAATCACTTTATTTAAGTTTGCTTAAATAAACCTGAACATAATATAGTAGTTTGAATCTTATGAAGTACTCAGTGAGCTTATCCCTATATTAAGGCATTGCAAATTAATGCTAGAAGATGTTTTTATTGTTTACAGTTTATAGAACAACTACTCAGAAAGTTAAATGTTAACAAATATCATATGTTTTGAGTGAGATACACATGTTACTTATCAGTTACATTACCTGGAAAGTATCACAAAACCCCTCTTGAATGTGAAATGGGTTAATAGCTCCAAATTGAACTTTTGGCAGAAATAAATTTGATAAAATTTTCTGAAATTATTTTCACAGTGCTGAGAGCCTAGGTTTCTGAAAATAAGATTAAAAATTAAAATGCCTATCAATAAATTATGGAAGCTTGAAATAGTACCTTCATCCTACTTCACTGCCACTGCCATTCCCACTTGACATAACCTATCATTAAATGTTTTCTAGGTTAGTCTTAGAACACAATATCTTACTAGAAAGTTTAATTTAAACTAACCTCAAGCAAAAGATGGAATATATCACTTATAGTAACTGACTAGTTTAAGCATATGGCTGACCACAGAACCAGATGGTAGCAAAGGATAAAACAACATTATCCATATTTAATTACACTTGTTAGATCTCTTATTCCATGTCTTCTGTATTATATCTGCTACTACAAAGATTGACTATGACACAAGTTTCAATAAATTCAAAAGATTAAAAAGCAAACTTTAAAACTTCTTACCAGAAAAGACAAGACTCATTCTAGGAAGAAATGCTTGCACTATTTATATTTAACTGAAGACTTGCATCTAGACTATATAAAGTATTCCAAACAAAACTCTTGGATACTTCATAACACAGGCAAAAATGTTGATGATTGTTTATAAGGGATATGCAAATGAGATAACATGTATAATGGTATAAGATTAAAATGCCAACAATATCAAGTGTAGATGTGGATATGGCGCAATTGTAAGTCGCAGGCCCTCATAATGATGATATAAAATAATAGAAATTCTTTGGAAAATTGTTTGATAATTTATTATAAAACTCTCTCTATCCTAACTTAGACCCAGCCATGAGATTCAGTTGTCTTTCTTCTAAACAATTGTATAACAGAAGTAAAAATTTATATCAACAGAACATTTATTCAAATTGTACACAGTGAAGCATTCTAATGGCCTGGATTAAGCAATGTTCATGACATTCTTGGAAGACCAAGGTCCACTGGTACTTAGATATCAGAGATGAATGAACACAGAAGGCAACTTAAAGGAAAAGCCCATCAGAAGGATTTCAGTAACAGCAAAGTTTAGAAAAAGAAACAAATTCATTTCTCAATCCCAACATGGTTTATGGCACAGGTCCAGGGAATGCATCATCTCAGGGCAAAACTAAACCCTGTAAAACTATCCCAGTGCTGCAGCAGCTGCTGGACTGCAATCATGTAGTAGGTACTGCCTTGTCCCCAGCTGCCCCAACTCTCATCCCATTGGAGACAGAACCCACCAAGTGAGAGCACAAATCATAGTAATGCTTAGAGGGCAGAAGCTGAATTTAAACTAGCGAACCCAGGAACAGAGAGGAACAAAGGGTGCTGCTGTAGAGACACAGAGAAGGCAAAGAGAGAGATATGGAATAATGAGGTCACAGGGGCTTACAGAGCTCATCACTTGTGTGATCCACACATGGAAAAAAACACATGGGAGTACTGTCAGACTAGGCAGTCTCCAAATATCCCCCCAAATGTTATTAAGCTTGTGCCTACATGAACTCCCTTCCATTCCTACCTTCCAGATGTCTCTCAGCTTGATGCCTATCCAGATGTAAGAGTACTTCCATCTCCCAAAAATGTAGGTCAGATCCTTGCCTATGTGAACATCCTTCTAGCATCCTTCAAACACTATTGAATTCTATGCAGAAAGACTTTCATGCAAATGTCATTGAATTCTCAGCGTGAAAAGATGCTTTTTGGAAGCATGGACAGAAAACATTGCTGTAAGCAGAAATCCATGAAAGTATGGTATAGTTGGAAGGTTCCACATGGCACAATTCCCTGGAGTGGTATAGAAGGAGCAGATCTAAATAACTGAAGGATTATTGTAGAAGAAAGTGGACAGAGAAAAAGAAGTCCCTTCAGGATTCAGTGGAAGACTGGGCATTAGACCTGCTGTGCTTTCCCCAGTCCTTACGCTAAAAGTAGATGTCCAGTCATAAGACAGCAGCAAAAACCTCTAAAGAGCCCTTCTCACAGGAGTACAAATTAAAACTATTAGAGCTTTCCTTGTAGTCCTTGGCAGTTCTTCCAGATGCCCCAGCCCCTTGACTCCCTAGTAGACAACTAAATGGAAGAGAACCAACTTGATGCACCAGTGGACACACACACCTCAAAGTCATAAGCAGAGAGGAGTGAATTCTGATCCCCTTGAGTGCTACGCAGAGAGTACACTGGTTGAATTCTAACTACAATATAAATAATGTGTGTGTGTGTGTGTGTGTGTGTGTGTGTGTATGCACGCACGTGTTTCCTTTCGTCTGGCATTACTTTTCGAAAGAGCTTCAGGAGAGGTTGTAAGAGGTTGTAGGCTAATAAGAATACAAGAATCTGGGACTGGGGAGATGGCTCAGTGGAATAAGTGATTCCCTGGCAAGCACAAGGGCCTGAGTTCAATCCCCAGTTCCGCCAAAAAAAAAAAAAAAAAAAAAAAAAACAAAGGAATGCAAGAATCTGAGCAATTGCTTTTATCAGACTACATGAGGTTTCCCTATCCCATAGGTTGTGACATAAGAGTAACTCCATTAGCTATTGGGTATCATCATAAATTGGTATCAGCCTTTCCATACCTACTGCAACATTCCATTTAAACATCTTTCTTCCCTTTTTACTTACTTTCCTCCCCTCCCAGCATCTTAAATTCCTCCACCTATCCCTTCTTTTGTGTTACACAAATACCATTAACACAAAGTACTTTTATTCTTTTACCCTTCTCTTTTGCCTCCTTTATTCTGTATTGTTTTAGAAAGAGCTAAGGGATCAGTGGTGTGCTAGTAAGACCAACAGTTAACACTTGCATCCCTATAGCTCTTCACCTAGTCATATTAGCTTCTCCCCTGCAAAGGATTGCTTCATAGGATTAGTAAAATGGTTTTCTGCTTTGGTCATAAACTGGACGCAACCTCTCACTGTATTTTCGACTACACTTCATTTAAACTATTTCCTACCTCTTCTTGCTTTTCCTCTTTTACCCTCTCAAATCCTTACTCTTCTCCCTTCTTTTGCATGACATAAATGTTATAGGCACACTTAAAATTATTTTATTTTATTTTTCTGTTTTCTTTGTTATCTTTTCATTCTTGTTTTGGAAGATATGTGTGAAATATGAAGTAAATTTATTGTTATGTCGTTAATCCTTATCAGAATTTGTGCATGCAGGATTCCCAGCATATTAATTTGTTCTTTCCCGCTGAGAGCTTCTGTCAATCTCCAGTTTTACTCCCATGACAGTCAATAATAGTGTTGACTTGAATAAGAAATGCCTACCAGATTAATTTAGAAGAGTTCAAGGTGTACCTGGGTTGACTTTTTTATTTTAAAGAAAAGAAAACAGTGACATTGAATTCAAAATGAGGTAATAGGAAATTAATAAAGATTAGCATATTTCATATTGTTATATTCAAATTAGTTGTTCATATTACAAGGTATAGACATACAAAACTGATCAAACAAAGGCACAAACTGTTAGTTTTGATGAGCTAATAGAAATAAATTAGTAATATAATTATCTTTGCTATCTTGTGTGTATAGGCAGATAAATTACAGAGATTTCTTTTCCTTTCCTCCTAAATTAAAGAGTAAATGAGATCCAAAATGTACAATAGATATTGTAAAAAGGAAGGAATGTTCAAAAGGCAAGAACTGGGATGGGAGAAAGGAGAAATGACTTATTGAAGAGGGCAGATCTGTCTCGGTGTGGATAGCACCAACCAATAGGCCTAAATGGAATGAACAGGGAAAAAAGGAGGAAGTCTCGCTTTTTGCTTTTTGTTCTCCAAAATTTGCTATTACTTTGGGACATCGATCTCCAGATTCCAAGGCAGCCTCTGAGCTTTCCAACCCAGATCCTTCAGCTTTCTAGTGCAGACTCACACCAGACTCCGCCGTGGCTCCAGCACTTGTTGACTGGATCTTTTGGAAGATACATGTGAAATATGCAGTATTTCGAATGTGCAGAGGGCTCTTTTGTGTTCTTTCTTGCTCTGCAGTTAGGCACTGTAAACCTACCTTGTAAATGCTTTATATTGAATTTGTTCCTTTAGTGAACCCTAACTCATACAAATTCCCTCTGTCTTTTTCCTTTCTTCTGACTCCAAAAATAACTTTGAGAAGCCCTGTTTTTCATCTCTTCATTTCAGACTTCAAAAAATCATCAAAGTCCCATCATTTTGTCTTTCATTTGACCTTGCCTTTTTTCTTTGTCCATTCTTCCTTAAATACTTCTTATTTTATCCTTTGTCATTTATATCTCAGCCTCCTTATAATCAGTACTACTCACTATCTTCCGTAGTTACTGAGAAAACTATGAAATTTTATTTTATTTTATTTCACTTTATTTTATTTTGGCAGAACCCGGGATTGAACTCAGGCTCTTGTGCTTGCCAGGGAAGCACTTATAACTATGAAATTTTAAAACAAATGTTAAATTGTATGATTACTAGATGGTTACTATAGATGTTGATGTGACTGGTAGTTTTTCTTTTGTTACAACATATTATTTGTGATTGATACTAAAAGAGATATACAAACACTAAAACACAGTCAAAGCTGAAGTCACATAATGTGGAGAAAAATACTAACGAAAGAGATTTCAACTGTAATGATAGATTTTTGCACTGACCCTCACCACAAAAATAAAAAAATGATAAAACAAGGCAACAAGATACCTCCAAAAGCTCTTAACTTCTCCAAAACTTGATCTTGTGGATAGTGAATGAAGTGAAAATATTAATATGTATGAAAAGAGACAAACAAATGTGTAAGACATTTAATGAACTCAGAGAATGTAAATACACATACAGAGGATTTAATAAATAAGAGATTCAATACCTTAGACAAGCACAATTGTCAAAAAATGCCTGGTGTCTTTGTCAATTAGAGAAATGTATCCTGATAGGTATGTAGGTCACATCTGTCAAAATTAATTGAACTACACTTTGAAAATCTGTATCTTTACAAATTATAAAGAAGGAATCCTTCTTGGGAAATGGTAAGTATAACTAAAGGTAAACTTCTATTTCTTCACCCTAAAAATAGTTTTGTTTCTCCCAATGTGAAGCCTGCACCAGAGACAGAATAAAAAATTCAAGCCTTTCGGTAAGAGGAAGTAGTGATGCAGAGCAAGTCAGAAAATATCTTAGAAATTCAACATCAGTTTGGTGCTCCTTTTATAGTATAGCTTTACACTGCAGTGATGGAAGTAAGGATTTATTCATTATACTCTATGTTCCAGAAATGCATGGTTGAGAAAGAGATGCTTACCCTCCCCGACACCTGCAGAGTCTCAGAACCCATTCTATTTGTATCCTTCAAGTTCCTTGAGGGAAAACAGAAGTGAGCACTAGTTAAGAGCTTTACGATTTCTCTCCCACTGATTTTTAAATGTAAAGAGAATTTTTAATCCAACTATAATTCTTCAGGCAGAAAATATTATTATTTTTGTTCATATTGATGCTGTTTTCACAGAATTATCTTATTTTTAAAATGTGTTCTGATAGTTTGAGTTACCCTCAAAAACCCTGTGAGCGATTGATTGCAGATCAAGAATTCCTTATTGAAACAACCCTGAAACTCGTCAGGTTTTTGTTTAGGCTCGAGCCTAAACAAAAGCGAGCTAGTGGCTCGCTTGAGGAGGGCAGCCATTGCCGTCACCACACTCACAGCAGATCCATCTACATTGCTGTTAGAATAATTATTCACCCTCTCACAGGACAAATCCAGCAGGGTGCAGTTTGGCCCAGGCCAACTTCTTCATGCGTGTGTCAACCTCTACAATGTAGAGAAGTTTAATATGATACAAACTTGAGTTTTTCAGACACTACAGAACAACATCCTATAACTATGTTCACAATGTATATTACTTTTACTGATTTACTTTTTTAGTTGCAGAATTCTAACACTTTCAAATTTTAAGGATATATATATTAAAAATGAACAGTCATTCTTTATCAATGCATTGTCATTCAGAATCTTCTTTTTGCTATTTTCAGCATTACGATTTTTTTTAGAAATATATAAACTTCTATGGCAGGCAGCCTCTGAAGCTCCCCTTGCCTACAGGATGGACTGAAAAACCTTTCTTCTAACAGGATATTGCAGGCATGAAGGATGTCTTGTCTGAAGGTTGATTCTAAACTGGCTGCCTTCGTGGGCGTGGCCTCACTCTCCTCTGGGCCACGTGCTCTACAGGAAGGCAGCTGCATCTTCTCCTGCGCACAGAAGTGAGCCTTGAAGCAGAATTGCTGGAACGTGCCAAGAATCGTATGAGTAAGCTTGGGTATGACACAGATCCTCCCGAGTCAGGTCTGAGACAGCTGCAACATTAGCCAACACCTCGGTTTCATACTCACGACAGATCCAAACTGTGAAATCCAGTTAAAATACTCCAAGATTCCTGCCCCAGAAACTGTGAGACTATAAACATTTGTTTTAAATGACTGTGTTTTCATTATACACAATGCCATTTCTTAACTTGCAGTTCTGATACATCTTTCTTTACATTGGGATATTTATTTTAATTAAAACACATTATTGTCAGAATATCAAAAGAGGGAGTACCACTTCCACATAACCTTGATCATATCCAAAACACTAAACTCTGAATTGTTTCATTTCCATTAAATTTGAATGACCCAATTTATTACCAGACTTGTGCTATATTGTATATGAATTTTAATTCCTTAATCTATATAGCTATACATTTATGCTGTGCATACTTTTCCTCATTTTGTTGTATGCCAAGTTTTTCAAGTTAAAAAATGGGAATGGATGAAATGATTAGAAAGAGACTTTAGAGGTTGAAGAAAAGAAGTCCCTGAAAGACTCTAATTAATATATGCAGGTTGGCAGAAACTAAAGTGCTGACAAAGCTAAGGAGGAGCAATTAGAACAAGAATCAGAAATCCAAAAGATAATCACATCCTGGGAGTTTAAAAAAAGAGAATAGCACTTTCATAAAGGAGGTTTTGGTCAACCTCCAGTTAGTACCAAGTTGTGAAAGAGGAAAAATTTTTCTTGAGCTCTTAAAGACGGCATTGCAATATTTTATTCTAATCCTTCTTTTTATAACTTAGGTTCATTCTAAATGTCCAGAGAAAGAAAAGGATTTGTACAATCTATAAACAAGTAATCAAGAAAATAAAGTACAGATGTTTGAACTCTGAGAACAACCCCGTTTTTGCTGAAGTGTAGTCATGGGCCTAGGAACTCTTTGACATTGCCTTCAGCGTCATAATCATGACAGCTAGGAAGAGTTGTTATACTGTATAAATTTGGATATGCTTTCTAACATTTTTCTGATGCTGATTCCAGAGTACGTTGATTAGCAAGATCAATTTAGTAGGATGTAGTTGCAGGTGCCAACAGTCCCAGCCACAGAGGAGACTAATGAGTTCAGGAGTTTAAATCCAGCTTGAGGAAGAGTATAAGATTTTGTTCAAAAGGAAAAGAAAAGAAAAATCAGTTATAATCAAAAACAATATAAATGTAAATCTCTTTTTCCCTTTGTTTGAAACTTACATTATCTTTCAGTATAGATTGTGCTGGATATTTTTTAAAAATGCCCGTTCATTTGCTACTAGCCAAGCTTCTGCCTATTTGGAAATCTTCCAATTCTTGTCATCTTCTTTGCATTACTTTATATAGGTATTTATTTATTTGTTTGTTTGTTTATTTGGTACGGGATCTCACTACACAGCTCAGACTCACGGTGATCCTCCTGTCTCAGCCTCCCCAGTGCCGAGACTACGGGCATATACCACCACGCCAGGTTTCGGTGGCTGGCTTGCCATACCTGGGGTTCCAGAGTGAGCACAGCCTACAGTATTGGGGATCAAACCCAGGTGCTTGTGCTTGCAAAGCAGGTGCTTAGACCATTGAGCTATCTCTCCAGCCCTGAATTATTTTTTTTTTCATGTTTTACTCATGAATTTGTCACCACTCCTTATAATCTAAAGAGTAAAAATATCAAATAGTAACAAATATAATTTGCTTAGCAACATTCTCCCTCAATATACCCATTTTCTACTAGTTCTAGTATTATAGTAGCTCTTTAAACTGATACATTAAAAGCACGGCTTCAAAACTGCTGAAGGAATAATCCAAATACTTCAAGCCCTTTGTTCCTAGAATAATCAAATGAATTACACTATTATATATTACAACATAACATAAAGCTCAAGAAGCTGGATGTATAGTTTAATTGACTGGAGAAAATTGAACAAAGGAAATTCCATCTGAACTAGAAATTAGTTCTGTTGGCACAATCTTATGTCATTTGTTAAGGTAGTGACATTTGTTAGCAAGGGAAGAAACAGAGAAAGTACAAAACTTGAAGAATGGTACCAACTCCCCAGTATAGAACCATAAATATAAGTCAAATGGAAAATAACAGATTAAATTCCATGGAAACCATTTAGGAAAACAGGGACATGTGTAATACATTCCAGAAAGATTCCCATAAAAACCTTTGCTAGTGTTTACTTACTTTATAGTTCTAGCACTTAGGGTTTTATTAACTCCTGAGTACTCAGAGATTTAGAATGATGAGGCATTCCTGAATCATCGAAAATAAAAATAGCTGCTGGGTTTTCATCATCAACATTTTTTCCTGATTATTTTTGTCTTGTTTTTCAAATGAGATACTGAATAACTACCTCTGTCTCTCACCCACACAAATTCTAATATAACTTTTTTCTTGTCTGTCCCTATAAATCTATGTACAGTCACATCTTGCATGCAACATACTACCAAAAAAAAGGTGATTACTGACTTCCTAACACACATCTGGTTAGGTGACAGGACTAGTGAAGATCTCAATTTTATGATAGATCCTTTGAACAGTCACAATCCATTTTGTATTTACAAGAAATAAAGCTTATTTTATTAAGTTCTTTAAATGTTGAACATTAAATAAATGAAAAGTTACCAAAAATCTCACCACAATAAAAGCACAATATAATACTGATATATCATTTGTCTTTTTAAAATATGTGTACATGTTTTTCATAATTCTAGGAATAATATACTCAAAATATATCTTTTTATTCTAATATAGTATATGACAATAAACATTACTTCCATATTTTGTAGTTATTTTATTATTATAAAATGTGCATATTATAAATTTACTACCTAACAATTTTTAAAGATATAATTTATAAGTTTATTTAAATATTCATTTAAGAAACTTTATCTAGTGGATATAATCTGATGTACAATTGCTAAGTACTTAAGATACATTTATATTTTCAAAGTCTTATAACTTGATAATGAGCAAATGTGTTTTCATTAATTCTAGGACATTTTACTCTCTTAATAATTTTCCACAAATGAATCACTAGTTTCAGTTTACCAGGCCCAGAGCCATGAATGAGTTTGCTCATTTTCAAGGACCTCTCTGATGACCCATTTTAAAAATAGAAATATTCTAAGTTTATGAGATTTATTAGTTGATACTTTATATTTCTCCAATGTACAACCAATACCTGGTATACAAAACAAATTATCTCTATATCCTTTATAAGGGCTAAATATCATCACCAATGCTTAATGATTTTTATTTCCAACTATTCTTTAAAAGAATCATATTCTTACTTTTGTAAAATAGAGGAACAATTTCAGGTCTAGGACTGGTAGTACCAATTAAAATGACTATTTTAAGTCCAATTGAAAGTTTTCAAGCTTGTTTTATCACCTGTTAGATAAGAATAGCTTAAATCATTTTAAAATTCCTTCTAAAAGTAAGAAATATGTTTTATCAAAAGAAAGTACAAATATAAATGTGTTAATAAATTTTATAAATGCTTATCAAGAATAATTGGGAATTTGATGTCAGTTGTCACATGCTTTAAAGTAAAAATAAAATTTCGAATTTTATATGTATGTGTGCTGGCTATAAATAAATATCTATCACATAAGAATAATTCATATTAAATAAATTCTGGCAGAAGGAAAATAAAAGGAAATAAGTT
>PVKA01012071.1:41420-58988 GCA_004027165.1 Ctenomys sociabilis | reverse complement strand
TTTTTCTTCCCTTCTTTCCTATTTAGGGCTGTATGCAAAATCACATGTCAAGAGATTTTATGGCTCATCAATTCTCAATAGTTAACTATACTGAAAATAAAAGCTCATAAGATTCAGATTCATTTATGGAAAGCATTTTTAATTGTCTTGTAAAACAAAGTGTTATTCTGATGGCCAAATAATGGATTTTATAATCTAAGTTTAGTTCCTAGCCTCTTTTCTCATTTTACCTTTTTTTTTTTTTTTTTTTTTACAGTAAACTTCCAAGGAATACCTCTGCCATCCTTTTTGGAATGCTTCACTCAATAACTCAACCTTTTAGTTCCCATTTTCTGTGAATTTTTATTTTATTTTATTTATTTATTTTTTTTTTTTTTGGAGACAGGGTCTCACTATGCAGTTTAGGCTGGCCTTAAGTTCACTTTGTAGCTCAGGCTGGTCTTGAACTCACAGCAATCCTCCTGCCTCAGCCTCCTGAGTGCTGGGATTGTAGGCATATGCCACCACGCCCGGCTCCTTCTGTGAATATTTTAATACTGTCTGATTTCCCTTTTTTCCATGACTCCCCTTTGTCAGGTCTCATACAGTTTTATGATACAAAATGTTGATATTTCTGTATTCCCTAGATGGGCTTGACTCTATATGTACTCGATGACCAGATCTGATTGAGAGGTAAGAAGCATTTTCTTAGGAAAATAACCTCTTAGGGTGAATGGAGCCTATAATTCTCAGAATTTTCTTTTGTTATTAAAGCAGAAAATAAGTAGAGTTTTGTTCCTTTTGTTCCTGTCATTTCTGCAAGAGGAGGATTATTCAGTAAAGTGAGGAATTTACTTGAAGACACATGTGGATTAAGTGCAGATAGAGAAAACTGGCCAGAATCTTAACCTTGCCTGTGATTCTTCATATCTTTTTGTCAGTCTAATGAATTTTATGAGACTAAAAGAATTTTATGGGGTGTGATTTGGGGTAAGATAAGTGGAAGCACAAGTCATGGTGGAGTTGTTGTAACCTTTATTTGAAAGGCCCCCATATGGTCAGTTGTATGAAAGCCTCAAGGATCATATGCAACCTCAAACATACTGTATTTCTTTTAGCAATATGTGTTTATCTTAATCATACATGAGTTGATGTTATTTTTAATTTTTGTGGTGCTGGGTATCAGACTCAGGGCCTGAAGCATGGTAAGCAAGCGCTTTACCACTGAGCTATAATCCCAGTGCAGTGTTATTTTTAAAGAGTAATTTTCCCTTTAGTAGCAAGGGATTCATTAAAAAGAAACCACCCACAGAACGAGTCACCTCCTCTGCCATTCATAGTTAGCAGACTGACAAGTTAAGGCACAAGGACATAGAACCTCACTGCACTCCTGTCTTCAGTAACAATTGAAGACTTTTTCTTATTCTCACCAGGATCATAGGTCAAACAGCTCTTTCCTTTTCTTTAAATTTATCAGCACAATTAAACATTTTACCTTCCTTTTATGCTGTTTTTAGAATTTGTTTTTATTGGGTTTATCTAAAAAGGTTTTTTTTTTTTTTTTTTTTTGAGATCCAGTGAGATAAGTAGAATAAGCACTTGACTTGCCTGGCAAGTACAAGGTCCTGAGTTCAAACTTTGGTACTGCCAAAAAATAAATAAGAATAATAATAATATATTTTTTAAAAAAAGTTTTTAGAAAGAGGTACAAAACTTAGTTGACCTTTAATCTTTTGTTCCAGGATTGGTGGTCCATGAGACACAATAAATCTGGCAGATTTGCTTCTGTCAGAGTAGTCTGTCCTGGAGCACTGACCTAATCTTTGAGCCTGCTGTAGGTACAATGAATGGGAGCCCTCAGCTTTAAGCAGTAGTTACATTGGGCTGTCATATATATACATGTAAACTCTTCCTCACATTACCTCCACTTTCTTTAGCTGATGTTTCTCTGTAATGATATGAGAATTAGCATTTTTATAGACTGCTGTAATTGATCAGAATTCCCTCTGATTATTCCTCATTGTATTCTGTCTATCTGTCTGTCTGTCTGACTGTCTGTATTTGGTATGGGGTCTCACTACATAGCTCAGACTCCTAGTAAACCTCCCCAGTACCACCGCAACAGGACTCCTTCACCAGCTCAATGCACCTGGGGGTAGGGCCTGTGCACCTTGCAGTTTGGGGGATCAAACCCTGGCCCCTGAACTTGACTAAGCAGGCCCTTGTCACTGTATAGTTTCTGCCCAATATTGAAAAGAGCATTGGTTGAAAACATCATCATTATTATTATTTTATGTTCAAGAAACTAAAACTTATGGAGGCTAACCCAGTGAATGAATAGCCCAGTAATAAAAGTAGCACTCAAATTTATTAACCCATTATTGCTATTTAATCACATTTTTTTTTCTTCTGTATTTAGAGCAGGGTCTACAGGGTGTTCAGGGTCTCACTACATGTATCAGACTTGTAGTGCTTCTTTTCAGCCTCTCAAGTGCTGGAATTACAGGCATGTACCACCATGCCCAGTCTCAATCACCCTCTCAGTATGGGCAGAGCCAGAACAACGCACCAGGGATTGAACCCGGCCACTGTGCTTCTGCCTAAGCAGGCTCTTTAGTCCACTAAGCTATCAGGTTGGCCGTATTTAGTTTCATCTTGAAGGAAGCATAATTTCTCCATCTCAGCTTAGTGTCACTAGTACGCAAATTTGGCAACTGACTTTATTCTGTTGTAGTTTTCAAAAAATACTCCCATATTAGCCTTACTTTTTATGTGCAGCTGATCTCTTATCAATGTTTTATCAATCCATTCAAAAAGAAGGGTGGTAAGATTATGATTGAAGTCTTTTGTTTAGGAGCCACTGGTGATCTTAATCCTTGCTATTAATGCTGTGTGCACAGTGCAGCTAGGTGTAACTAGATTAATGACTTATGATGTGTGGTAATATCACATTTGGGCCTGTTGTTGTGTCTGTACTTAAAATTAAGGCAGCATTGGAAATACATAACTTAGAAATTACTCCTCTGTAACATCTGGCTGATATAAGTTTAGATATAAAAAGGATACAGAGATTATAGGAGTCAAAATTCGTGCTTGAGAAAAGGCAATCTACTAGTTTATAGTTACTACAAGGATAGGGCCTTTAGGCCTATGAGTGCATCTTCTAGGCCCTCAGCTGAGGCATAGAGATTAGAGAAATTAAGAGGAATCCACCCCTCATTAGGGCTAGCACCAGTGTATTATGCTTGTCTATACTTTGCTTGAGTACATTCCGTTCCCCGTGGTGATTCACCTGGTACTCTTTCACCACCTTCAATCTCATTAGTTTGGGGAGGGAGTTAAAATTAGCTGAGTGAGGTGGGCAGAGACCAAAGAAGCATCTGACTTAGCCTACACAACACACACTGCATAGTACAAAGCCGATTCACTACCTTGATTAATTGGAGCATAATTTGTTTTCAGGTTTTTTGTGTTTGTGAGTTCTATGTGATTTACAAGTGATAGATTGGTTTGGGGCTACTAGAAAAATGGGCCCTCCCTTGCTCACTCACCACTGGTGAGAAGCTTTCAATTTATTCTTTCATACATTTATACAACATTGTTGTCTCAGTGACACAACTACTAACTAGGTGCTAAAGAAAAAGCTGGTTGCCGAACTGATGTTGAAGGAGTTTAGAATTCAAGTGACAAGTAGTTAATGTATAATTCAATGTCACCTCATAATCTATAGTATGAAAGTAAATAAAGTTACCATTAGGATTTTACAGCCTTCACAAGTGACTTGCTTTGCATTTTGTGAGGAGGTTTTTTGAAGACATTGTATCACTGAATTTTGAAAGGGAGCTTGCTAGCTGGGTAGGTCTGAGGAGTACAGAATGCTTGGTTAGAAGATACTGAGAAGTGGTCAACTTGTTCAGTGACTAGTTCATCCTTGAAAGTCTTTGACCACAGAGCATACACCTCAGGGCACCTCTAAACCTCCATGGAGAGAGTCAGGTTCCCAAATAGTCTTTTAAGTGTACTCATTGTCGTCTTTCTCCTCTTTTTACCTTCCTTCATTATTGTAGCTTGATTGAAGTGTATTTTCATCTCCTTCCTTTCTTGTTGCCATACTAGTTATTACCAAGAACTTTGAACCTTCCTAGTTAGTCTGTCCCCCTCCCTTCCCCTCCCCTCTCCTCCCCTTCTCTCTCTCTCATGTGTTCTATATCTAAATTACAACCTACAGTGCCAAAACTGTGTCTTGGGCCTTGTTGGCCTCTTCTATCCCTAATTAAAAGAGAAATCAATGGTGAGTTGAGACCAACAATGCAGGACCCTGGCTTTGCCTTTCTGAGTAGGTTTTTTGTTTCCTAAGCAAGTTACACTATAGATGTCAGCATCTTCTATGAAATGAGGCATCTGAATCAGATTAGCTTCACTGGCTCTTCCAGATGTAAAGTTCTATGGATAGTATGTGGCAGAGGAGGGTATAGGTGTTTTGAGTACACACCTTTTGAGACCTGATGTATTCCATTATCCATTTGGTAGACCGTACCAATGTACTTCTCAAACTCACATTTATGTAATTGAACATTAGCTATTATAATGAAATATATGCTCTTTTTTGCTTAAAACTGTCCTAGAATCAGTCAGTAGTTAGCATAGACAGACAAGTTGGGTGTACATCTGTACCCCATCTCAAAGATACATTTACCTAATTCTTTTATATACCTTCCTCCTTCCACACAAACATTCTTCAAGCTTAAAAACCAATATTACATTCTTATTAGTGAATTATATTTTGGAACTAGTACAGCACAGGAATGTGGGGATGGTCAGCTTGGAGAATGAACACTGCCAATGGTCTTCACTGTTCTTGGGCTCAGATTAAAGTTATCGCTGTCCTATCTCAGTCTGCTAAAGCATCTCAGAAATTAAGCTGGAAGACAAGTATTTCTTCCTGTCCGAAAAAGGAACCAAGCAAATCTGCCTGGCAAGCCTTCCCACCTTTGTTTGACTAGCTTTCCTAGTCAGAGACGCTGCACTGTTAGTGCAGATAAGAATCTCAACTTTGTTTTTAACACAAAGGGGGATGTGGAACAGCTTACCAGTATTGATGATGCAAAACATGTAAATTCCACCTTCAAATGACAACTGGAAGAAGTTCTAAAACTCTTTGCAGCATGCATTGAGCATAAGTGGCTATGTTGGTAGCTCAGAAATACTTAGGTGATAGCAAAAACAGCCATAGAATTACTCCCTTATATGTGTGTGATGCTTGCCAAATATATAGTATTTCTTTGTCTTTAATTTCTTATGTAAATGTAATTTACAGAAACAAATCACTTATATTAAAGCTAAATGCCAAATACAGATTAAGTAAACGCTAAAACTTATTTTCAAGTAAGATGTGGCCTAGAGGATTAGGTAAAATGTTAGATTTTTCAAAGATAATGACTGGGTATGTGAACAACAGATAGGATGTGAGTTCCTGAGAGAGTTGGAGAACTATATTGCCTTATATCCCCTGATTATTAATCTCTAATATCCATTCTTTTATAAATAGTTCTTTGCCTGCTAGCTTTTTTAAAAGGTCTTTGATTTTTGGCCCTATTCACCTTGTAAAATACTCTTTGTCCTGACGTACTAGATAGGCACAGGATATGACTAAAGAAAAATCAGTGGAATTTTATCCTTCCTCTCTTGTTTTTACTTCTTTATCTCAAAATCCAAGTATTACCAAAGGTAATTTTTTAAGGTGAAAGATTTATACGATCTGAAGAGAAACCAGAATATAAAAGGTAATATTTTAGAGTAGAAGGAATAAAGAACTCTAAGACAAAATCCACATTTTTTTTGAAAAGATAGTTAGTGGAGATTGCAAGATGCCTGGAAAATTAAATTAGTCAAAGCTTGATTTGTCTTTTCATATTGGCTTTTACTATAGTCTATCTCATTGCATTAAGTAGATACCACAAAAATACCAATGATTAATAGGTTAATTGATATGAAGGTACCAATGAACTTATTAAGCTTAAAATTGTTTTATTTGGAAGTGTAAACTTCACATTCATTCCATCAAAATGTTTTTACATCATACATATTACCCTAAGGACTAAGGAATGCTCACTCAGAGAACCCACTGCTAGATAATGTATATACATGATAAAACTTGAACTTTCAGTTTTAAAAGCAGTCTTAATATGTGTTCTTTGAACTATGCTTTACGGCTAATAAATGGGGAAAATGTAGAATATTACAGTGTGGCATATAGAAATTTTAAAAATTGAGTTTTACTTTAAAAAAATAAAAAGGATACTGTGAGAAACATCTGTTAGAGCTTTGATAGAAGTTATGATTTTCAACAGTTTAGGTACAGTTTATGGTACAGATGGTACTCTGGGTATATCTGAAACAATAATTGATGGTTTTTGTTTCCCTCCTCCTTTGCTAGATTCAAAAGTGCAGAATACCTTTTTCCCAAGGCAGGAATTCTTCAGTTTGTAATTATTGCCTGTAGTGAATAAACAACTCTTATTGCACATTCTGTACTACTCCACAGTGACCTGGGTGTTGGCCCCTCTTTTTTCATTATGGCAAGCTTCACTAGGTTTGAAGTTATAGTTAGAGGGAAAGTTCTACTTCTCAGTACTGACTTGCAGTTTATATAGTCTATGTTCAGCCCCCCCAAAAAAACATAATTTTTCATTTAGAATACAAAAACCAAGTCTTGCATTGCTCTAAACAAGATTAGCAAAACAAAACAGAAAGCCCTGTAAGACACAAAAATGCTAGATACCACTGCCATACATGTTAAAAAAAAAAAAAAAAAATCAGCTACAGCAATTACTAGAAACCTAGGTGTTTCTCAAATTTTGAGCATATTTTTATTTATTTATTTGTTTTGGTGCTAGGGATCAAACTCAGGACCTTGTGCTTAAGCCACTGAACTCTCTCTGGTCTGAGCATATTTTTAAGAAACATTTTAAATGAGATTATCTTCTTGCGTCTGTCTTTACCTGTTATTGATAAATACAAATAAAATATGAATTTGTAACGCCCCTGGGTGGTTATAGTACTTTTCTGAAGTAATTATTAGTGAACATCCAAATAGTTATCTCAAATGGTCTTTTCACTTACCAACAATATTAAGCACTTTTAGTATTTAATGGTATATAAAAGACACCCCATGGATTCTGAATTTGTACTGTCTATACTTACAAAACATGGAGACTAAAAAGGGAAGTAGCTTTGTCACACAGTTCTTACAGTTTTGTTTCACAATATATGTTCATACCAGATAAAATTTGAAAGAGGTATTTTCTCATCTCTTCAATATTCTAAACATAGTATCTTTTATTTTTAATTGTGTTTATTTTCATTTTCAAAAAATAAAACTATGTAGATTTTCAACATCTGTCAAATGCCTAGTTACTGTACTGTAAGGATTCATTTAGAGAAGTCTGTTCGGGATGTAAACTATTAGTGGCTCAAAATGCCAGTGATTAAATTATTCTAGAGGCTTTGTATTTAAATTAGTATTTTTACATGTTATCCAAAATAGTATTCTGGTGAGAAAAGAACTTTAGATACAGTTTATCATTTACACAATTAACTGGAATTGAAGAAGAGAGTTAGAACTCAAAACTCATGGTTACTTCCTTGTACAAAGGCACATATGCGTGTAAGACAATTTATAGGATTTTTAAAATTTAAAAAGTTTTTCTTTTTAAGTTCATCCTAATGCTAAGGTCACACACACACCTAACAATGGGTTTTATTCCTTTCTTTGTTTTGTTTTTTGTTTGCTTTTAGCTTTTGTACATTAAAATGGGGGAGGGAGACACTAACAAATCTAGTACCATGCGGCAGTGTTTGCACTGTGCTCCTGTGATTTGAGCAAGTTAAGTCGCGAGGAGAGGACCTGAAAGTAGAGTTGTGTATTACAATATAATCTCCCCCACCTTCTTCCCGAAGATTTCCCAGCACAAGCAGGATTCATTCAATATGTAGCTCATTTGGAAGCATCTGTAATACTCAGCTTCCACTTCTTAATATTTAAAACTAAATCCCAGCTCTTTTTTCCGCAAGTTACTTTCAAACTGTGTGAGCTTGAAAAGGTCCTGAAGCCAGAGCTTGCTAGATGCGCCTGGCGAAACCTGTGTGCAGTTCGTGATGCTGAGACGTTAAGCGCGACCTGTACGCTCCCCGGAGCCCGACCGCACTACCCGGCGGACCGGTGCTCGTCGGCTCTCCCGGGCTTACCTGAGCTGCTGCGCCGAGCCGGGCGGGGCGGCCGAGCCCGGGCCGCTGTCGCGCCGCGAGCGAGCCGGCTGTGCGCGCTCCGGGAGTCGCCCGAACAATGCGAGCGGGAGCCGAGCGCGCCCGGCCTTGGGGCGTTACGTCATTGCGCAGCCTTATAAGGCGCTCGGCATGTGCGGCGCGGGCGGCGGGGGCGCCGGTGACAGCCAGACCCTTGGCGGCTCCGCTGCTGCGCGCTCGGCCCCAGCCGGCATCCGGGCGGTGCAGACCCCTGGCCCCTGCTCCCTGCGGCGCGAGTGGGCGGTGGGCCCGGGTAGCCGGCGCCCTCCTGCAGGGCTGAGTCGTTGGGGGTCGTGGTCTTTCTGCCAGTAACTTTTTCTCTCTCCCTTTGGGTCCCTAAAACTTCTCCTAATGCTTTGTATTCATAAATATACATCCTGTTATTCTCCTGTAAACTTTTAGAAATACGTTTTTCTTACATTTATTTTTTGGTTACTGGGAGGGAGAGGGAGAGAGAGAGACGTGAGAAGTGTGTTTTTGGACATCTCGGGGGTGACTTAGACTTCAAAACCTTTGCTTTCCTCTTTGTAGAGAGTAGGGGTCCTCAGAGGATAGTATTTTATTTCCTGATGATGTAACTACCAAACAATTCTTCAAGTGATGATGGGAAGGCCAGATGAAATCTTTTTTTTTCTTTCTGTTTTTACTGAAAGAATCTCCTCGTTCCTCATTTCTTTCTGCATGCCTGTGTTTTAACGAAAGCAGTTAAAGCTAATCAGATTAGTTGGCAGGGATATATTTCTAAAGAAAATTTATGTTTTATGCTGTATTTATAAGGCAAAGTATAAAAATAGAACTTTAGGACCAGTTTTAATCTATTTGTTCTCTTCTACCAGCACACAAGGTAGTACAAAATAAAGACAGAGGCACAAACTGGCCAAGCATTATTGAGTTAAGCCTATTATTCTGTAGTGTGGGAAGATTTACTTGTAAATCCCACTTCTGATAAATGAGAATTAGCCTTTTAATTGTCTTGAACATAAAAGGAGCAACCACTAAAGTGCTAGCCCAACTATATGAATCTGCTAAATAAATTAAGGACGTGGCAGTGTATTTGCAAGCTTCAAATGAGTTGACTAGTTTTTAGTAGCTTAAGTCTATTTAAAACTTTTTAAAATTATGTTAAAATAGGATCGCTTCCTGTTATGATGTACATATGTCTGGAATTATTGTTTCCATATGTTTGTCTAACAGGAATAATGAAAATAGTCTGCTTATTTCATTTTCTTAGTGTGGGTTGGAGAAAGGATGGTTATAGAGCTATGTAGTTAGTGGAAATGATGTGACGTAAGGACGCAGGGCACAAAAATAAGCACGTGTCCTCTTTGCTAACCCAGGGGCTCACTTGCCAGTTCTTCTAGAATCCCACCGAGAAACCCAAGGTCATTCCTGTTTAAAGAGAAGTGAATGACCATGCCCTCCTGCTGAATTAAAATACTTGATTTGCACTTTTTGTATTAACATTTTGGTTGCTGGTTTGTGAGATACAGTAATCTTTCTAGCTTTCTTTGCTTGTCTCATACTTTTTACATGTAAGTTTCAGAACTTCTGTGCTAGACTTTTTAAAATTACAAATGAGATAAAAATTACTTATAGAAGTTGCTTAAAGTGCAGACAGCTGGGTCTCAGCCCCAAAAAGAATGAAGTGCCTTTATCTTAATGCTACATTTCTGTAGCTTGTTTCGTGTCTTTTTCCCTCTCTTGGAGGAAACGACTGCTCCTAAACTCTGACACTACCATTTCTTTTTCTCATATTTTACATTTATGTTCATTCTTTTGGCCTCCTAGTTTCCTTGTAAAATATTTATTATTTCCAATATAATTTCATCCCCTTTTTAGCTCTATTCTGAAAGTAGAAAAATTGAGTGACTATAAGACTCAGGCTCTCAACAACCAGAGGAAAGAGCACTAGGGCTACTACTCCTCCTTTGTCTTGCTTGGTGCCTTGTTGCTCTCAGAGGCACTGCTCTCTGACCCAGCTGTGACTCAGCTTTCCAATTAAGGTCATGGTATGTGGCCACTTTCTTCAGTAACCAGTAGTAACCTTCACTTATTGGAGCTTGTAGATCATGCCTAGTGAGTGTTCTCCAACGGTATTCCATCACTTAATTTTCACAGTGTATTTTGAGGTGTTGTTGCCCATACTTTTCAGATGAAGAAGTACATTTGGGAGGGTGAAGTAACTTGACCAAGGTTAAACTCAGCAAGATGCAAATGTTAATGCTGACTAGAACTTAGCTTCTCATAACACTGCTCAGAATCTCTCAGGTGTTTTTAGTAAAAGGATATTCTAATTTAGGTGAGAAGTTTCGATATTTATTTTCTAAACTAAATGTTGAACTAGGAAAGTGTACACCTACTCTGTTACCAGGCTGCACACCTTACTTCCCTGCTTATGCAATGATTTATTCTAAGGATGTCATTCAAATGGAAGACATAATGGATTTCTGTATTTGCTTAGACAGTTTTCTAGGAAGTAGCCAAATGTGTTTTGTTCTAATAAAATTAGAATGTCTAATGTTAATAAAATTAGACTGTCTTATTTTAATAAAATTAGAGTATCATTTTCTACAGAAGAGAGTCAAAGGTTTTGAGAAATGGGGCCTTTATACTATTTAAGAGCCTCATGCATTGTGCTCCATTGGTGATAAGAGTTGATGAGTAGACTTTCCCCTTCCTATAAGAATTCTTTGGGAATGCAGTTTTTGGTCTTTTAGCTTATGACATATATTTATGGAAAAAAAAAAAAACCTAGAGTTGTGAGCACTATTCCTCAAAAACAGAACTGACAAAATTTTATTTCCATCCAGTTATTATAGATTCTTTTTCACTCATAACCAGAAATTTCCTACAAATAATCATATGTATAAATTAAGGTCCCTTTTAGGTTGAGGCAGAAGGATTGCCTTCAGTTCGAGGCCAGCCTGGGCTACATAGTGAGTTGAGCGGTAACTTAAACTCTACAGCAAGACTATCTCCAAAAAAAAAGAAAAAGAAGAGTCCCTTTTACAATTAGTAATAAATTTGTGGTCTAAATCAGCAGCCACTTTAAGGTGTTACTTAAAAATGGTATGAAGGAATTGTTTTCCATTTCTAATTATTTTTATGTTATGAGAAAAAAGGTTTGTAGGGATGGGGGGGAGCTTAGCAGCATAAGCGTCTGCTTGACAAGCAAGAGATCCTGAGTTTGATCCCTGGTACCAAAAAAATAAAATGAAATAAAATAAAGAGGTTTGTAGGTGACACGACTGGAAACCAGGAAGTATGGACTGGATTTATTCTTGGGAGATAACTTTCTAGATAATCCAAAGCTGTAATTAACTGAATCTTTAGTTTTCATTGCTGGTTGTTTCTTTGGTGTCCTGTGCTCGCTAGGAGCTGTGCTTCAAGTCCTGAGATAGTTAACTTTGAATGTGACACACTTGCTACTTCATCTCTATGAAAAAATGCATATTGCTGCAATATAAAGTGGACCTCTTCACCATGCCTTCAGAAATTATTAAAGGGAAAGATTTCATAAATTTTAATACTTGCTGTACATTATTGTAACTGTTCTCTTATTGTGATTAATTCCTTGCCAGGACTAATTTATTAGTAAAAATTCATATAGATGGGATGCTTAGGAAGAACAAAGTTTATATAAGGGTCAGTACTATTATTCTCAGTTTCAGGCATATGCAGAACATCTTGTAACATTACCCCTTGCAGATAAAAGATGATCCTATGAACAAAGAAGGGTAGAAATTATTATGCATCCACTTCTGTGTGGTAACAGGATGGAGACAGATGCTGGCTGTTGAGACAGCGTGTTGAGAGGCAGAGCTCCATAGTCCTGCCTTGCTTTATGCTGCAGTTGGATTAGCTGGAGTCTGAGTCCAGTGCTAGGGTGTGCTGCTCCTCAGCATTTCCTCACATCTTACTGACAGCCTCCTTGTAGAGCAACTTTGCTTCTCAGCACCAAGTAATTAAGTTGTGGATCCTGTGCTAGTAGGAGGAAGTTGAAGGAACTAAGTGTCCATACATAGGTAATTGTAAACTAGAGCAAAAGGACATAACTGAGGGTGAAAGCACTTTCTTCATGCTGCTCCCAGGACACTATAATCTTTCTGACCTTTTCTTTTCACTCTTTTTGTTATCCAGGTATCCACCTGCTTAGCTCTGACCACACTGATACCCATATACAGCATAACACTCCTTGGGTACAGCAGCATTTGTACTCCAGGAGCCTTTAAGCACCATTTGATGAGCTGAATCTTAATGCACATACAGACAACAGAGAACCTTATAGAATATACTTACAGAGTTTCTCACTTTTATCTGCTAGAGTCTCTATTCCCAAGCCCCTATTAATGTTGCTGTTTCCAAAAGTATTTCAACTGCTCCTATACTTGAGCTGATTTTGATTCTAGGACAGCATCCTATACTCACCTATACTCTTGACATTACCTCATGCTGGTAACAGCAAAAGTATCAATGGTAAGATTATGGACAAGAAGTCTTTTATTAATATTAAAGTGAATAACGTTTTTAAAAAGTAATTTGATACATTTTTTTTTTTTTTTTGGTGGAACCGGTGATTGAACTCAGGCCCTTGCGCTTGCCAAACAAGCACTTATTCTACTGAGCTGTCTCTCCCCAGCCCCTATATAGTTCATTTTTATTTTCATTTTAAAAATAACAGGTATCCTCCAAATTTGACAATGCAGAAAAAAAGTCTTACGCATAGTATTATCATGTGAATACTGTCAACTATTAAGTTTGATGTACTGTATTTCCTTTTGGGTCTTCTAAGCATTTGTAAGACATAATGGCTTTCATACTGTACTGTGTGCTTATTTGTGCATGTGTATGATAGGATATGTTATGTGTTTTTGTACTTGAGATATACATAGATACATAGATAGATAGATAGATAGATAGATGCATATGCACAGATTTATATCTTCTCCCTTGAGATGGCAGTTACAAGGTGAGTCACTCTGTGCCCCTTATCATTACTATGCCTTTTGTTCTTTGCCATGTAAATCAAAGAAATCTAGATTTGCTGGGATCTTGTGTTGATCAAAGACCTCGTGGTCTTGATTTACATGGGATGCTATGAGTTTGCTAGGGGAGCCCAGTGATCAAGTACGCCAACTTTGAGTCTGTGAAGAGTCAATAATATAACACCACTATTGCTTGGGAAGTAGGAAAAGCCTGTTATTTAGGACCAGTCCATTTGCTTATTTATTTCTGCATTTTTGTGTTTCCTTGGTAACTAATAATAGTTTTGAGAAATTATTGAACTCACAAGTATTACTGCAAAAGTGAAAAAAAAAAAAAAAAAAAAAGAAAACCAGGAATGACAACAATTAAGAGACGGCAAAGGTCTATGAGGTCATCTTTCCTCTTCCTTGCCAGTACAAATTGTTCTCAATACTTTATCTAGTCCATTTTCTAAAGGGACTTTTTCTGATAGCTTGTACATCATGTCTTAAGTAATAATTTTAAAAGAAACTGCTCCACCAGATTTTTTTCATGTGCATGTGGACTTGATGTAATAAGGGTAAAAATATTTATGGAGAGAAGATTCAAAGTATAGTTTACACAAGCTTTTATTTTATAGTTGAAGTAGTTTTCTTAATCACTAAAATAGTTTAGGATTTGAAATAGTTGACCAAATAAGGCAAAACAGGTCAATAAGTTGAATTTATTTATGTATTTGTTTATTGCTTTTGGAAATGCATGAGAACAAACTTTAACCATCATTTAATCATGTAAACTCATTGACATGATTCTATAACATTTGAAACAATAAGGAACTTTTGTTTGACACTTGTTCTTATTCTCTTATGCTTCAGTTACCTATTTTACTTATGGCTGACCATATCTTCACTGGGAAAAATGATGAACAAATGTTCTTAGAGTTCTCAGATAGATAATGGTCCCACCATAAAATCACATTTTAGTGTAAGAGGCCTTAGAAAACAGAGCCCACTAATTGCCACTCCTCATTTTCTCTTTAAGTAGATGAGATGATTAGCACTCAACAGTTTGAATAAGTGACTTGCTCCAAGGTCATATAGTATATTGATGATCCAAGCACTGTTTAAACAATGTAATTAGAATTATCAAAAAGAATTTAAAATAAAATGTATCTAAAATCCTAGTATTTACAATAATTTATCTTGGTTATACATACTGCAGAAATAATTTAGAACATTAACAAGCTGGTTATCTACTTCACAGATTAGAAAAGCAATTTTTTTTGTGAGTAAATCTTTTACTGGAACACAGCCACATCCATTCATTTATGTATTATGTAGGACTACTTTTGTACTACAAAAAGTTTAGCATTACAACAGAGACACATAGGGTCTGTGAATCCAAAACATCTGACCATTTAAAAAAGTATTTTGTCAATCCCTACTTTAAACTGTCAATTATGTTTAAATACACACTTAAAAAGCTCATAGTTACCTTCAGTTTTAATTATATAATTTCTTAATTTCTTTAGACACATCCAGATTTCTGCCCAGTATTTGTGCTACTTAAAGAACTTTCACCATTTGTTAGTTTAGTTCTGCTGAAAGTAGCTTCTCAGCTTTAGCTTAACTGGGAAGGTCTCTGTCTCACTTCCTCACCTCTAGGACACAGTAAGTTAAAACAGGGAGGTTTATACAAAAGCAATTTTTGTTACTAATTTATTTATTTACTTACTTGCCAGACTGAGGATTCAACTCAAGGACTTTTCCCTGAGCTACATTTTAAGCCCTTTTTCTAATTTTTATTATGGGGCAGGATCATGACAGGCTGAGCTCAAACTTACAGCCTTCTAGCTTCAGCCTCCTAAGGGCTGGGAATATAGATGTGAGCCACCATACCTGGCTACTTTGCATTTCTTTTAAGTGTAATATCTCATAGGTTGTGGTTATCAATTCAGGTTATTAAATGTGGCCACACTGTTGGCTTTTCTAGCCAAAAATTTAATTGAGAGGTATGAGCTTTTAATATTCATTTCCCCAATATCTTCCATGCTTGTCAATCAGTCATTATGTACATGCGAAATTCTATGTCACTAGACATCCAGTCTGCAGCATGAAATACAAGACTGAAAAGATGTTTTGTGTTCACTCTCTGACACTTGTTCTTATTCTCAAATGAGAACTTCAGCATGTGAGAACAATCTCTATGCACCATCTCTCAACCCATTGATCACCTAGGTTAATTCTGATCTGGCTGGCTAGGCAAGTGACCACTTCCTCCCTCCTGGTTCCATCTGCATTCCTCCCAAAGCTGCATACTCCATGGAAGAGGATGACTAGTCCCAAGAGAGGACATAGAGGAGGATCATTTCTTCTTTTAAAGGTACAGGAATAGCTGCACTCCCCTGCTGGGATCCGCAAACAAGCTCTCAAATGAGAACTTAAGTGTTTTGTACAATGTCCATCATTATCAGTGGTGAATAGCTTCTGAGAATTTTTTTTTTTTAACCTTTCCATCAAGTCCATTCCATTCCAAACTGAAAACTTGACCTCTGTTGCATTCCACTGATTATTTTTGGTCTTTCCATGCATCCTTGTTGAACAAAGGCATTGTTTTGATATGATAGCTTTTAAGTATTTGAAAATGATTTTCCTGAATCTTTAGCTGTTTATATTTGGTATTCCTTACATTGTTTCATGTCCTGTGTCCAAAAGGTTTAGTGTTCCAGCATAAATTTTTTCAGTAGAATTGGAGCCATCCTCCTCTTTTATATTGAGCACATGTATGTGTGTCTATTTGTGTAAATAGATTTTCTTAGCACCTTAGAAAGATTATACTGTTGAGCCATTGAGTTTACTGATCACTGGCCTTCTAATTAACAGTCACACATGTAAGTATTTTTGTCATATCCTGATTCAGTGATAAGCTAGATAATTCTATACTCGTCTCATGTTTATTGCATCTATGACAAAACAACAATAACAGTTATTCTGTGAATATATTTAGTTCTTAATGGATGTCAGTTACTGCATGCTTTACACACAATATCAACTTTGAGGACCAGCAATACAGCTCATCAATGCAGTGCCTATCTGACAAGCTGAGGTCCTGGGTTTGATTCCTAGTACCAAAACATAATCAACTTTGATCCCTATCATGACCCATAAACTAGTTAAGTAAAGAGCCAATTAAAACTGCCCAAGATTACAGGGCTGGAAAATGGTGGCATCAGAATTTGAACTGTAGGTTCACTTCAGCAATTTCATGTAGCAATTATATTCAATGTCCTCTAGTAGGATTTCACTTGGGATAAAGAATATTGACTTAAAATCACAAACCTTTTTACCTCCCTTACCTGTACGTTTGTTCACTGGGCTTATGTAGTGCAATGGAAGAGTAAGAATGGGTTTTGAAGATCATCGAGCTGAGACTTGGGCTGTGTAGGTGCTCAGACCAGAATGCAGTGCCTTCTAACTGCAAAATTTGAAAATGTTTATGCTTCGTACAATTTCTTGTCTTCCTCCTCTCCTCCCCCACTGTCTTCTCTCCCTATTTATGGCACTATTATCATCAAAACAGTAACAGTGGAAGTGAAATGAATGCATATTTCAAACTGTTTATGCCAGTTGTGAATCTGTGATGTTATTTTACTTAATTTTTTGAGATTGTGATATGAATTTTAGAATCTTATGAAATACATTGTTAAAGTTACATTGATTGAGTTTCACAGTCAAACATGCCACTTTTTTCTAGAAGATCCAAGTAATGTAAAAGGAATTGCTGACATTTACCAAGAGCCTACCGTGTAGTGATGCCTGCTGGGCCATCATCTTTAAGTCTTCCTTCCCTCCTCATGATTCTGTACGAGGATGGGCAGTCTGCAAACCTGATACGTGAAAAAGTGAGTGGAAAGAAGTGCTCCAAATCCAGCAGGGAGAGAGAGGTCAATTTGTGTATGAAGCACTCACACCAATGTACTATAAACTTTTGGTTCATTTGTGTCATTTGCTTCCCAACCATTAAGGCAAATATATATGCAAGTTATGATGAGAAGCTATTTTCAGTAATTAATTTTAGCTGTCAATCTTTTGAGACCTATGCCCCAAAGTATTCACTCATATTTAATCAAGTTTCCTATTTCCCTTAACCGCAAATATTATTTGCTAATGAAATATCATCCATGGGAAATCTTTTAAAGAAGCAAGGGAAAGAAATTGTGCTATGGGCTACTCAGCCTGTGGACTTAGGTTGAAAACCAGAGGTCAGACTCAGTTTTCTTTCATTAGTCAGCTGTTCCTTTCAGTGATTTCTTTTTTTTTT
>PVKA01012071.1:0-41320 GCA_004027165.1 Ctenomys sociabilis | reverse complement strand
GTCCTCCTGCCTCAGCCTCCCGAGTGCTGGGATTACAAGCCTGCACCACCATGCCCGGCTTTTCAGTGACTTCTTGGCAAAGCCTAGTAGACAATGGTGCTGATTTCTTTTTAAACATAATCAATTTTAACAAAACCTACAGCTGAGTTTGAAACATATAGACAACTTTCAGTTGTGATGTATGACTACTGCCCTAGTAATGCCAAAAGAACCTGTTACAACTAACTTTCATTACAAGTCCAGAGGGCCATTTGGTGGGAACCAAATATTCTCAGTGGTTTCCACTTTACTCTCTGAGATATTACTGGGCTGGATTATGACACATTGATTATGCTATAAGTTAATTTTTAAATAAATGTTAATATCTTATAAATAGCCCAATTATATTTCATTGCCTTGCCTTGTTTCTGACAAAAATTGTTACTATTTTTGTTGTTGTTTAGGTTTTAGTTTTTGGAGACAGGGTCTCACAGTGTTGTTGAGGCTAGGCTTGAACTCACTATGTAAATACAGCTGGCCTCAAAATCAGTCTTCTGCCTCATCCATCTTCCTGAGTGCTGGGATTATAGGCATGCACCACCATACTGGACTAAGCTTTATTGGTTAAACGCAAGAGTTTAACCTTGAGCAAGAGTTCATAGGCTTGTTTTTATTTTATTTTATTTATTTATTTATTTAATTTTTTTTTTTTTTTTTTTTTTTGGTGGAACCAGGGATTGAATTCAAGCCCTTGCACTTGCCAGGGAAATGCTTATTCTACTGAGCCATCTCCCTGGCTCCCATAGATTTGTTTTTAAATTTCTTAATTTCCTTTTTATTTATTTTGGTTTTAGTTTGAAGTAGGGTCTTGCTATGTAGGCCAAGCTAGTCTTGAAATCACTGCAGCCACACTGGCCTCAAACTCATGGCAGTCTTCCTGTCTCAGCCTCCTGAGTGATGGGATCACAGGCCTACACCATAATGCCCATCTTCATTTCCTTTATAGGCTGAAAATATAACAGTGGCCTAGATCTCATTTGTCCTTTGAGATTTGCTGACTTTTGCTTAACAAGTGATTACCTATCATCTACTGTGGTTCTTGTTCACTCAAACTTTGGTATTTATCCTCCTTTTCTTTCCCTGTTTGCACATTCATACTTTCATTTCCCAACAACCATAACAGAAAATGAATAATTGAATTCAGCTCCTTAGGTCAGGAATAGGGAATCTATTTCCAATGGTGATTTTCAAATTAATAGTACTTTTTTGTATATAAAGATAGTTTTGAAAATACCCACTTTTGTTCATTCTGTTAGCTTACTGCAAAGGAATTGGGTGGATAAAAAGTGCTACATTTGTTAGTCAGGGTGCTACTCATGCCTATCCTCCCATTACTCTGGCTGACAGAGGATCACAAATTTGAGCCTAACCTGAGCAACTTGGCACAATCCTGTTAAAAATTATAAATAAGGGCTGAGAATGTAGCTGAGTGGGAAGACCCCTGTTTCAATCCTCAGAAGTTTTGTGTGTGTGTGCGTGTATGTTACATTTTCCTTTCTAAATTGTGGGAAGCAGAACATTGTGTGAGTAGATAACATGCATGTGTGTACATGAAAGGTGACTTTATAAGTTTAAAGAGTTGTACCTACTCTACATTCACTATATTCTCTTTAGAGGCATTCAGCAACCTTCAGGTTCAGTACATTCTGTGTGTTTATCACTAAGCTAAGTTGGTGGCAACAGGGGAGGAAGCATAACATATCCAAATTTTGGTGGGTAGATTGAACAAGTAAAAACCAAAAATAATATTAACTTAGAATTCTGTACTGAAAATATTTGTAAATGTAATAGTTGTAGATATACCTGTTCAGTGTTAACAGTAAAAGTTAACATCTCATTTGGACCTTGAAGGTGAATGAATAATTTCAGAAATGAAATGACTAAGTAAAAGATGATGGAATTGCCAGGAGTCACTGACTGGTTCCTATGTAGCAGAGCAGGTGCTCTGCAGATTGTTATTCGTGTGTTCACATTGTAACCCTTACTGAGCAGGAGATCACATAATACAAGGCCAGACTCTGAATGGATCTTAGAATTCAAGTAGATTTTGGGTTATAACTTCATATATGTGATTGCAGACAACTTTGGAGCAGTTAAATAATGTACTGAAAACAATTTTAAATTAATTACATTTTTATAAAGGTCTTTCTTAATTTCATATATTTAAGTGTAACATATACATATGGAAAGGAACTGAAAGCACCCCAGCCCTTTCATATATTAATGGTTCTTTTCAATGCTAGCATTGAACAAATTGGGAGTAAAGCAAAATCCACTGAAAAATTTTAAGTGTATGCTCTCAAAAATCAAAATAGGTCTATAGCTTCGTAATTAGATAAGAAAGAGTTTTAGTAAAGATATTAATTATTAGAGGGCCTGAGGAGATAACTTGGCAATCTAAGTACCTGCCTAGCAAGCTCAAGAATCCAGGTTCAATCCCTGGTACCACATACCATGTAGGCACACCATGTGAGCCACTGAACCCAGGTGTGGTGTGGCACATGATTATAATCCCAGCTTTGGAGAGGCTGAGACAGGAAGATGACTACAAGTCAGAGCTGCGTCATAAGACCAATAAATAAAAAGATTTTTTAAAAAGAAGTATTGAATTGGCTGCTAAAGAATGGGGTTTTGTTTTGTTTTATTTTGGGTTTCAGGAATCAAACTCTGGACCTTGTACTTGCCAGGAAGGTACTTATGCCAATGAGCTATCTCCCTGGCCTGCAGATACACCTTCTTGGCTATTTACTTTTATATCAACAATTGTATTTATTGGCCATGGAAATAAGAGTTGAGAAAAAAATCTCTCTAGAATGTTACTGAGATATAGACATTTTATCTTCAATTTTCCATCTTTCAGAGAAAAAAATCTGTGATCATATTCATAGAATGAAATAGTAAATTTTGGTATATCAGATTTCGTTGTAAAAAAGTAGCTCTTCTCAGAACTTTTGCTTCTTTTTTTCTCTTTGGTACTGAACTTTCATGTCTTTGATTTATTCTTTATTTAGAATTCGTACCTATACGTATTACATCTGTATCATTTTTATTTCTCTTTCCCTCCCTACACACCCCTCTCTGCTTTCCCTTATCTTCCCATCTCCAAAATGTATGCTTGTTTTATTTATTAATTACTAGGGGGAATGTCCTGGAATCTTCATTGTGATGCTAATTAATTAGCTGTTCTGTCAGTCATTTTTTTACATCTTTGAAATCATATTTATTGATTTGTATACATTCAGGCTATTAAACTGGGAATTCATATTCTAATAATCATTTTAACTCTCTTCTGTAATCTTTGTCATTTATCAAGATCATTGTAGTCTATGTTTATCGTAATTGGTAACATATTTGGATTTCCTTTTTTGGTCCTAGGAATTGATCTCTGGACCTTGTGCTTGCCAAGCAGGCACTATGCTAACTGACTATACCCCAGACCCTAGACCTCTTTTCTAATGATTCTTTTATTCCACTTTTTGTTCTTGTTTCTCATTCTTGTCTTCCTTTCAACTTTTTAATTCATTTTCTGCCTTTCTGTAAATTACATACTGTATTTCTACTCTTGTAGGGATTAATTAGCATATTAATTCTTCCCATGTTAAATTCTCAGTCTAAATCTGATCAGTATCTTGATCCTCCTCCAAAGAAAGAAAAAAATACTTTAGAAAACTTTAACTTTGAGCATAACAATGTATTTGTTATGGTTACATATTTTAGTTCCATCATTTTTTAAAAATCCAAATAAGATCATCTATTATCGTCATTCTTGTCAATCTTGGTTTAGGTGTACCAGTGTATATACACTTGCTTTGAATAGCATTCCTTCTTTCATTGACAGATTCTCATGGGGTATCACTTCGCTTTATTTATTTATTTGGTGGGGTTTTGTTTTTGTTTTTGTTTTTGTTTTTGGCAGAACTGTGATTGAATTCAGGCCCTTGCACTTGCCAGTCAATGCTTATTCTACTTAGCTATTTCCCCAGCCCCCACTTTGCTTTAAATGCATCTTTTAAAGTCTCATTAGTGAAAATCTGTTCTTTGCATGCTGTCTTCTTATTTATTTCAGCGTCTTTATTTTGTTCCTGTTCATAGAAAGATTTTTACTGGGCATAAGCTTGTTTGGCTGGCACTTGTTTTTGTGGTGTCAGCATATATATAGAAGATATTGTTCCTCTGACTCCTGGTTTTCCGTGTTGGTAATGAAAATTGAGTCATCATCAAATTTTCATCCCTTTTTTCTCTGGCCACTTCTGTGACAGTTTTATTGTGGTATATAGACTATCTAATTTATCATCCTTGGGTTTCAGTGAGATTTGAACCTGTGAATTGGTGTCTTTGTTTTGTTCTGAAAAATTTTTCTCTCTTTAATTTTTTAAAACTTAGACACAAGTTAGACTTTCTTACTGTCTTTATATGCCATGTTACTGTTTGTTCTGCTCTTTAGACATATTCTTTATGATTTCTTCAGATTTGTCTTTACTTTAGTAATTCTTGTTTGGGTTGTAGTTATTGCATATTTCTCTTCCACTTTTTTTTTTTTTTTTAGTTTGGAGATTTTTTTGTAGTTCTATTTTTAGGTAGAAATATCAATCCTGGTTTTTTTGGGTTTTTTTTTAAGCCACCTTTGGTGCTTTTCTTAACTATTCTGGACTTTCATTCATTCTTCTTTTGTTTGTTTTTGGCAGAACCAGGGATTGAACTAGGCCCCTGTGCTTGCCAGGCAAGCACTTACTCTGCTAAGCTATCTTCCCGGACCCTCACTCAATCTTTGGTCTCAAATATTTTTAATAACATGCCACTTATATCATATTTTGCATTTTAAGATGTTTTTGTTTGGGAATTTTAGTGATAAGTACAAATAGGGCTGCTAGTTCCTTTCATCATCAGTATAATCTATTAATAAAAGTCAACCTAAAAATGACCTAAGAAATACCTAAAAGGAAATATTTCAGAGTGATATGTTAGATTCGAATGGTCTATTTTGCTAATAAATTGAACTTTAGCTTGACTTTTTAAGAGATTCTCAGCATTATCATTCATCATTCAACTTACTAATAGGCCACCAGTAGTTTTTCAGCTGCTAAATAATACCAAATTTGTCTCAAATATAAACTCAGTTATTAGCAAAATTTTGAAAATGTTAAGCTTTGGTCTTCAACTACTTAATTCTTGGCCTTTATTAAATCCATATATTAACAGGAAAATTGTTCTTGGCCTTTATTAAATCCATATATTAACAGGAAAATTGGTCTCCTTTCTAGGATAACTACATTCATACTGAAGATAACTTTTCCTGATTTATCACAGTTGTTAATGTATAGTTGAGACAAATATAGATTAGAGTCTAGTGTTAAAAGAGATGACGTAAGAGAGAAGTTAGCAAGCTCCTCATTTTTGCTTAGTGAACCATTGTGAGCAATAGGGTGTCATTAAGGTCTCCTTCCTAGAGCTTTAGGGGAAAAGTGTTACATAAATGATGCCTTTGAGAAAGGCTCTTTTGAACTGGGGAGCTTTTTACAAAACACTAGGTCAATCTCTGGTTTTGGATAGTCAGTAAGGTAGGTAAGTTTTATGTGCCATTGAGGAGGATGTAAGGTGGGATGGTTTTATGTCATTGAGGAACTCCAAGATATGACAACTTTAATTTGTTTGCTTCCATTTGAGAGTCATCCTGAAAGTAATGAACCAGGTTCTCCAAATACTCCAGAATGCAACTTAAAATGGTGGCATATTGGCTAGGATGCTTCAAGCTATAGTCAACAGAAATTGTCAACTTCTTTTGGTTTAAGTGTATCACTTCACAAGAAAAAAAAAAAAATCAAAACTTGGGGCAGGCTCTAGATGTGGCATATTGCCTCTGGTTCTCTGATTTTGGCTCTGACCTTTTGCCCTTTAAAGCCTTGTCTCCCACACTATAGCAAGATGACCTCCATATTTCCATCTCATCCAGACATACAAAACCCAGATGTAGAAAAGGGACATCTCTTTTGGTCATCTCCTTAAAAACTAGGAAACCTTTCCCAAAATTTATCTCCTCCTGCCCCTAATTTCACAAACCCACCCCAAAGGCTTGTCCTTTTGTCTCCATAAACAGCTGAATTGGGGATGATAAGAACTGTGAATGTGAATAAAGAATGATTCCCACCCTTGGATCATGTAAGGCTTGCTTAGATGAAGAGCTTAGAATGCTCTATATATTTGGAGACATCTTTCTTCTTTCTGTGTATTTCTACTAATAAAATTAGCACCTAAGCATTTTAATAGTAAGCTAAAAAATATCATCTATTTTATAGAATTTCAAGTCTTCTTCCAGATCTGAGACTAGATCTTAGTTCATAAGGTATCTATTTTTCTATCATAGTATGGACATCTACAAGAAAAAAATCTGAAAAAAGTAGACATTGGGCCAGCCAGATACTCAGCGAAGTAAAGTGCCTGCTTAGGCAGACACAGGGACCAGTTTATTGTGCTGTTCCAGCCCCGCCCCCCCAGGGTGTGCTGATCCAGGCAGCTGAGAATGGGCGTGGTGACACATACCTGTAATCCCAGGGTTTGGGCGGCTGAAAACAGAAGGATCACTGTGAATCTAATTTGTGTAGTGACACCCCGTACTAAATACATTTTTTTAAAAAAGTAAACATCTAAGAAGTAGATAGTTTGAAGAAAACAGGCATCTAATTCTTTTAGTGGAAGTTATCAGAATTCACTACCTTTGTAAAGTAATCTTCAGTTGCTTTAATCTCTCTATCATTTATGTTCTATAGAGAATTATTTTTTTTTTACTTAGAAGTATATTTTTATGCTGGCTGAGATTTTTTTCTATGCCAACATCCTTATGAAATATGAGATTTTTGAAATATAATTAAATTTTACTATCATTCTGAAGATTAAAAAATCCAGTTGTATTATTTGTTTCTCATTGAAGCTGAAAAGCATTCACTATTCATTTATCAATTACCTACCATGTTAAATGAGATGAATTTTGGGGGTAGAAAGCCAGTTATGTAGAAGCAGCATATTATAGCTTCAAAGTAAATTTAGTTCGTTTTGTAAAACCATTATTACTTTAAGAAATTTACTGTCAGTAGCTTGGAGAGGTGTTAGTATAGAAAGAGATAGATTACTCTGAAACTAAGTGGATTACACAAGTAAATAAATAAAGTGCCCTTTCTGTACAGAGGAAGAAATTGTACATCTCAAAAGGTAGTCCAGGTGAAGTTCCACCATATTTATTTATCTTGTAAATTTCTTAAAGGAGTTAGTCTCCTTCCAGATCTGGTCAAAAATTTGCTAATCCTAGTAGTTTTTTGTCCTCATTTTATATTTCTTTCTTTCCATTGTAGTCATTACCTTCTTTTGTTTTGTTTTTATCATTATTATTTTTGATGTTTTTAAAGGCTATCTCATTTTAGTTGCTTCTGTTTATGGAGAAAACATAAGATAATAGTGAATTCTTTCTGAATTTACATCTTAAGACAGTCTGCTTTCTTTCAGTGAGAAGGAAAGCAAATAATCTTTATTATGTGGGAAATTCCCAATCTTTTAAAATAGACTGTTTCAAAGTTTTAATCTGTAAAGCATTTCAGTTTACTAACACTATTATAAAGCTGAAAACTTCATAAACTTGAAAGCCTGCTGCAAACTCAGGAATAGCAGAATTTCAAGGTTTGTACATAGTGTGGTTATTATCACACAGTGCAGGACATTGCACAACAGTATAGATTTTAAGCTATATTTTTGGTCAACTAGCTTTTTAAATTTTTTTTAAAAATATTTATTTATTTGGTATAGGGTCTCACTACCCAGCTCATTTCATAGCGATCCTCCTGTCTCAGCCTCCCTAGTGCTGGAATTATAGGCATGCACCACCATGCCCAGTTTCAGTGGCCTGAGCAGGCAGCACAGCATGAAAACCAGAAATCAAATCCAGGTCCTTTCTCTTGCCAGGCAGGTGCTTAGATTGCCAGCTTATCTCTTCAGCCCCTCAACTACCTTTTTGTGTGGTAGATGAGGTCTATTTGCTACATAAAACATATTTATAAGAAAAATATGTTCCAGGTTTCCCTTCAGAGTCCAGATGAATATCTCCCTGTCATTGCCATTATAGCATCAGGCCAACTGGTGTGAAGAAAAAGCATCATAGCTTTGAAAATCTCACATGTAAAAGATCATCGTTTTGAACACAGCGTAAGTTGACCTTTTATATAGAGGGGAAAAGCCAGGTGTTACTAACCTAGAGAATGCTTATATATATTTTATATGGCCAAAGTGCTTAAATTTAACTATATCTTACTTTTAGCTGACCCAAGGTTAAAGCATGACAACATGTTCTTTTGGATAACTTGTGGTTACACATTTTCATGCTGGAAAAGTTTCTTCATAGGATGAATCATAATTTAGATTTGCAGTTGGCTTCATAGGTTTAGTGTACTGTTAGTTGGCAAGACTTTTACAAACTTTCTTACTATATTCACATGGTATAGTGTATAAATGTATATTTGTAGATTCTTTAGGATATTATATTTATCCTTTGCCCAAGGAGAAGTGCTTATGTTTTAGCTGTTCTCCTTTTCTAAAAGAGGCTAAAGCCCTGATATTGTCTGTCTGGTATAGTGTAAGAAACTTAAGAGTTCAATAAAAACTATTAAGAACCAGCCCAGGCCCAGTGTGAGAGTGAGATCTTCTGCCGTGCTCTTAGGACCCCTCCAGACCCAGCCCAAGCCCAGGCCCAGCAAGTATGTGGGAGAGCTTTCGTGCTCCCCTGTGCCTGCTGGACCTCTCCAGACTCAGCCCAAGCCCAGGCCCAGCAAGTGTATGGGAAAGCTTCCATGCTCTCCCTTGTCTGCTGGATCCCTCCAGACCCAGCCCAGGCACTTGCGAGTAAGTCCTTCTGTTCTGCTCTCTGGATCCCTCCAGATCCAGCCGAGGCCTCTCATACAGGCCTGGGGTGAAACTGCAGCTGAAGTCCCTGCAGAGAGGCTGGGAACCAGAACCACCAAGCTAATCTGGGAGCAGTATATCTTGCCAGAGAGACACTTCCAAGAGCTGCAGCAGAAAGAAGCTGAGCACAACAGCCAGACCGAAGCCAGGCACAACTGGATGAATTCAAACTTTGTAGATCTGCACCCGAATTTCAGTAGGTGCTAAGATTATAACTGCACCAAAGCTCTACACCAAAGGTCAGAGGACAGTGCTATACATAATGACAAAGAGAAGGAGCAAAATGCAATCTCAGGCCCTGAACCTACCCAGAACAAGTGCAGAAGACACTAGAACAGAAGAATTTGGGAATCACAGAGCTGAAATGTCTGAATTGATATCATCTGAACTAAAGAAACAAGTGCAGAAAGGTATAGAGAAACTCAGATCAGAAATAACCCCTGAAATAAAAACTTTTAACTGATGATTTTCTTTCTTTTCTTTTCTTTTTCTTTTCTTTTTCTTTTCTTTTCTTTTCTTTTCTTTCCTTTTCCTTCCTTCCTTCCTTCCTTCCTTCCTTCCTTCCTTCCTTTCTCTCTCTCTCTCTCTCTCTCTCTCTCTCTCTCTCTCTCTCTCTCCCTCTTTCTTTCTTTCTTTCTTTCTTTCTTTCTTTCTTTCTTTCTTTCTTTCTTTCTTTCTTTCTTTCTTTCTTTCTTTCTTTCTTTCTGAGTCAGGCTCTTTTTCTGTAGCCTTGAACTCATGATCCTCCTGCCTCAGCCTACCAAGTACCTGAATTATAGATGTGCCCTACACGCTGGGCTGTTCATGAATGTTTCTTGATTCATAGATTGGTTTTAGTAAGGCAGAAGATGGTGACCAGTGCAGACTGACATTTATTTCTTGATGTTGTACGTACAATACCAGATCTCCACATTTTTATCTCTTTAGTAGAAACCCCCAACTTTCTTCTTAACCAATCTGTATTGGTTTCCCATTCCTGCTCAATTTGGGGCAATTCTCTAGCAGCCCATACACAGGAAACAGGTGTCTCATTAAAAGACTGTGGCTAAATGTTGGATTAAAGTATCAGGAATTGCCAGACATGAAAATTGTGTTGATAATTGCTGAGGACTAGACAAAGGACTCCCTCCCTATGCTGATCAAACTCTGAGCCATAAAGATAGCCTTTGTAAAAGGAGGCATGTGGCCCACTGGAAGAGGGAACTATTTGCTTCTGCAAGGAATTACTGTGGGTCCATATTCTAAAGCATGAGTCACGGATGTTTTTATGATTACACATCCCTCTTAGCACATGAGGAAGAAACTTTAAAGAAAAGGAAGTTAAGAGAAAACAGAAGTGTGAATAACTGCTAATGGTGCTCTCTCTGGCTCCATTCCGTCTGCCATTTCATCATACATCAAGAGGGAAGGTCAGAGATTCTTTTCCTGGCAAATAAGTGGCAACATATGTTTGAAATAGTGAATGGAAACTATAGGAGGAAAATGACAGGCATATGGCAATAACAAAGCGAAGGAAAATTTGTTGCCCTATTGTTAGCCACTTAATTGGTATGATCTTCCATAGAGGGAGTTTTACTTTAAAAATTATGTATGTCCCATTATTACAGCATTTTTGTCTATAAAATATGTATTTTCTAGCTCTGTTTATCTTTCTTTGTGAATGACAGTCATATGAAGCTTTTGAGGCACCATACAGAGTCCTTAAGGGGAAAAAAAGACAGAACCTTTCAAGAAATAGGACTTTTGTTAAAGTAATAAAAACAAAAAGTGAGTAAGCTCTTAAAAACTATACTTTAATGAGCTGAAAACAAAGGAATAGGGACCAAATACCATCTTCAGGACTTTTTATTTAATTCTATAGTAACACTGTTTATGATTCATTTGTTGCTATAGCAATTAAGCTGTGTTCAAGATTCACAGGGTATCTAGGAACAAGTATTTGATGGTTTTGCTCTGCAGTATATTTATAAATCATTGTCCACTTTCTAGTAAATTAAAAGCACAGTGATTTATTTTAAAAATAATGACTTTCTGAATTTAGAAAAATCCGTATATACAAAAGAGTTGAAACCCATTTCTGTCATACAATAAGTAGGAAATTGTTTTAAGTCTCAAATTTTAATTATGGCCTATTATTTGGGAAAAAATAGCTAGAAAGATGGTGCATGATTTGCTTCTCAGCACAAATTATGTTTTACTTTATGTGAAAATGTTTCTTATAAAGAATATGAATAATCTGATTTTAAGATTTAATTTTAATAAGTTAACTAATCATCAAATATTTGTCAAGGAAAATGTGCAGAAAGTCAATTGATGTTATTGATTAGGGCTTGAAAAGGAATAATAATGATTGCATGATTGACTCATGCTAAGATTATGTCTGTTAATATTATTTGAACACATGCCAAATGCTGTAGAACCCAAATGCTATGTAATTGGTGTCCCACCTTCTTCTCTTTTATGATTAACATACATGCTCTGAGTCTTTTAATGACTAGTCTCATGTTACTAAAACAAATACTTTACCTGTAGTCATACATAGTCTCATGTTACTAAAACAAATACTTTACCTGTAGTCATACATTTTTGTTTACATTGACCTGTATAAGACATGGCAGAGAAGGTATAATTAAGTTCTGTAGCCGTGTCACTTCCAGTTTTGGGGAGTGCAGGAGAAAGTACCTCATTAATTAATCGTAGGCTGGACTTGAACACTCTCTGTAGCCCAGACTGGCCTCAAACTGGAGGTCCTCTGGCCTCATCCATCTAAGTGCTTGATTACAAGAATGTTCCACCATTCTCAGCTTTAGTTCACTACCCAATTTTGTATGGACTCCATACAAAGAATAATTTTCATATTTTTAGACAGAAAAAATCAAAAGATTATTTCGTGGCTTATGAACATTATATGAAGTACAAACTTTGGAAACCAGGCGTAAAATTTTATTGGAATAAAATATCCATTTATGTATACATTATTTGATATTATTTTCCCATTATAGCAACAGAGTTGAGTAGATGCAACAAAAATTATCTGGCTCATATAAACTAAAATATTTACTCCCTGATTCTTTATAAAAAAAAAAAAAAAGTGCTTTTCAACATCTTGAGTAGCTTGTAATATGTAAGGATTGCTATTTTTGCCAAGAAAATGTGATGTATTTTTGTAAAATCCTGAAGTGATGTTTTTGAAGAGAAATCTGGAATACTAAAAATAGAAAACTAAAGTTATGTCCCTGAGATTAATAGCTCTAAAGTGTATGACTCTAAGTTGATTACTTTAATTTTCCATTTCTTATCATACCGCTTTTTTTTTATTTCATTTTATCCAGAAGGGGATGTCCAGAATGAGTGGTCCATCTTTTTGGGGGATTATTTATAAGATATTCCCATAGTATGTCAAAGTTAAGCAAACAACCATGAAAGTGTCCATTACATTGTTTTTTGTTTCTTTGGTTGTCAAAATACATTGCTAAATGTACTTATCTAAGTTACACTCAAAGTGGAAGGAAGCATTCAAAAGATGGCTTGATTTAAATTTAATAGCTTATTTGATAGTAGTAACTTTTTGTTGCATATTTTAAACATTTTAAAATTGTTAGCAAAAGAATGCATTTCTGGTTTTTTGTGGGTTTTTTGTTTGTTTGTTTTTTCCAGAACCAGGGATTGAACCCAGACCCTTGCACTTGCCAGGTAAGCACTTATTCTACTGAGCCATCTCCCCAGCCCCGTGCATTTCTGTATTGAAGGTAACAGTATTTTAGAAGTATATTGTGTGTAGGAGGGTATTTGGAATGAGAGATTTTTCAAGTGGGTCATACTACATAGAATGGAACAATCCTAGAGAACTGCCCTGATACTTTATGTCCCATCCCATTCTCTTCCTCTCTGAATAAAAACTAGAGAACAGCTAAATAATTTTTTTTTTTTTTTTTTTTTGTAATGACAGATTTCCATCTTGGCTTTTGACACACATACACTCACATAATGAAATGTATATATATTTTTCACATCATCCAAAGAATTTTGTGTTGCATTTGTTCAATGTGTGGATTGTCAGTGAAAAATATTAGAAGGAAGTACATTTAACTGAGGTATGTTCCATGACCACCTCTCATAGAAGTTTCAGCACATTGTAAAGTATTCTTATTAATAATTATTAATATATGTTAGACTTCTGTTTCAAATCACCTGAGAAAAAGCTGAACATGCATACTGCAAAACAGAAGTAGTTACTCTTGATTTAGGGCCATAAAGAGATCTATAGTAAATGTACTTTGATACATTAAATAGGGATTTTTATGTGTACATTTTTTTAGAGATTTAAACTGAGGACTCATTCTTTTTCATCCAAAAATACCTTTTAAAAGAAAATGATTTCTGATGTTGATCTTTAGTTTGCATCCTATAAAGAGTTTCAGTTTTATTTCCACCAGAGTATCTGGTTATATTTTTCAAAAGCAAATTTCTGGTTTCCAAACCAAGCTATAATATATCATGGGTGTTTTGATCACTTCTTACTGTGATTCATCCTTTAGCCATAATGAGTACCACTAATGCACTGGAGTTAAAAGTGGAAATCACATCTTATAGATCATATTGGATATATTCTACCTAATTCTTGTTTAAAAGTTTTCCAATAATTTTACTGATTGCATAATTAAAATAATCAAAAGCTACTGTTTATGTAGATTTAAGAATTTCATGAAGTATGTATGGTAGTTATGATTACTGTTCCTAACCTTTTCTTCAACAAACCATTTCTAAGACTCACACATAAAATATACTCTTCCTGAAACTGTTAATGATGAACTTCTTTGAAATCCTACCAGCATTTTGATTGAAATTCCACCATAGTCCCACTTCAGGGCATCTTCAGAATGCATTAACTATCTGGGTAAGGACCCAGACTCCCTAAATTTGTGTCTTGAATTTGCTGTGTACCTGTTGTACCTTCCTTCATCTATAAACTGGAAATGCTGAGGTGCCTTCCTTTTTAGGATTGTTGTGTTATCAACTTACAGCCTGTGATTGCTTAGAGTTAGAAATACACATAGTTAAGTACTGTATTCAACTTATCAGCTCTCAATACATTACTAAATGCTGTCTATAATCTTCTTGTTTAATGGATGTGAAAACCTTATATTCTTAGGTCAGAGCCAACTTGTGAAAATTTTATCATGAAATAAATAGAAAAGTTCACTAAAACATTTTAAGAAGCTATTTAACACATCTCAAATGATGTTTCATACATAGAGATTACTCAGGTAATATGCAATACATAAATTAAAATATTTTACATATTCAATGGTCATTCTTTTTTGGGGAGGGGTACTGGAATCGAACTCAGGACCCTGCACTTACCAGGCAGGAACTTGGACCACAGAGCTATATCCTCTGCCCAGTGATGTTATTCTTAAAATTTATACTGACTAAATTCTGGAAATCATTTCTTGTTATGTAGGTCTTGCTTTTTCTTGGTCTTAACCGTCCAGCAGAAAAGTATAAAAATGAGGTATAAAAATTAAAGCCGTATTAATATAGTGAGCTATAAAAGGCTCAAGTCAACAACTTCTGACATTGTCAGTCCTATAGATAGCCCATTATTATTATGGACTACTGGACTATATTGGATTGTTTTGCTGAATTCATGCACCTACAATATTGAAATGGCAATGGAATATGCATCTCTGATAAAACTAAACAAAAAAAGGGAGATACAAATGAAGGACCATTTTGTATCTGTATATACAAAATAGTTAGGATAGATATACAGCTACTTTCTCTTAATTCATGGGAAGAAAGATTTGTACCAATAGTGTTGGACAGAATATCATGTCTGCATATTATACTATGAATAACCACTATGAAGACAATATGCAATGTATTAATTATTGAAATTGTCCTACTAATCATTTTTTTGTTTATTTGTTTTTGTCTTTGTGGCAGAACTAGGGATTAAACTCAGGGCCCTTGCTCTTGCCAATCAAGTGTTTATTCTACTGAGCTATGTCACTGGCTCCTACTAATCAGTTTTGAAACTATCTCAGTGCTATTTGTTTCTCAATAAAATTAATTAAAAAATAAATAAATTCTAGAAATCAAAACCACTTATATTTGAGACAGTACATTTAACTCTTGGCATTCATATATTAATAAATATGACTGATTATGAGGGTATTAATAATAGCACATACCTGATTTTTTTTAACTTTCCCTTGAATTTGTTTATTTAAGGTGAGGGTGTGTATAAGGAAGTTGCAGTGCAGAACTATATTTATTTAGAGCAAAACAGCATATCCTGCATTAAAGAATAATTTTATCAAGATCAATTTCAGTCATGGTTCTGTCTGATTGTCTATTGATGGAACATGTCGGAATTATACTTTGCAGGTGTCTCTATAATGTTTTACAGCACTCTCCATCAACCTATATTGTGCTCAGGAGTCAAGGGCTCTTCCAAAGCTTTTTTTTTTTGGTTCCCCTTCTGTATTTTTATTTGTCTGCATAGGCTTTAACCAGATTCTCCACTTACAGCATTTATTTTTCCACTCTTCCAATGACAAACATTATCTACTGCTTTCCATACAATCTCTTTATATTCTTTGGTGATATTTTTGTTATGGTAAAATGGTTTAATTGCCTCCTGTGCTGCTTTTTTCTTGAATTTGTAACTTCTTGTCTGCAATTTTTTCCAGCTATCTGTGCTGGCTTCCACTGCAACACTTACTTTGCTTTCTGCCAATTTTACAGCAGCAGTAGAGGCTTTGCTGTGACTCAGTAATAAAGTGTTACCAAAACTTGGTACCTGGACTGTTCCCATAACATGTACCTGATCTTATAGTAAAACAATTTTAGCTAATTCTTTTTAATTTTTATAGTATTACTTCATAAAGAAACTGAACATCTAAACAGTAATAAATGAGGATTCAAACCCAGGAAGGTGGGCTTCAGAATCCATGCTCTTAACCTGATGTTACAGACAAGCCATAATTCCATAAAAGTTATTCATTACAACCTTTTTTCCCCTCCATTGGATATTCCCCAGAGCTCCAGTTTCCAATAAGGTACTGAATGTGCTGATTTTTGCTCTCCCAACAAGTCTAAAGCACTAGTTCTCAAATTGTGTGTCCCTAGGAACTGTGTAGGGAGCTTTAGTTACTACTGACACCTTTTTTTGGGGGGGTGAGAAGAAGGTCTACAGTATGTTCAGTGTCTCACTACTAGATTGTACTAATAATGATCCACCTAAATACAGCCTCAAGAACTGGGATTACAGGTTTGTGCCACCACCTCCAGCCCAGTCTCAATTGCCATCTCAATGTGCCCTACGGGCAGGGCCTACATGGCAGGCCTAGAGGGTTTTTTTTTTTTTTTTTTCTTTTTGATAACAGGAATAGAACTCATGGCCTTGAACTTCCTTTGTGTTGCTGGTGCTTTTAAGGCAGAGATTCTGACTCCATCAGTGCAGTCTGGGAAATCCAGATATTTTAAAGCCCTTTTAATGATTCTAATATGCAGCAAAGTTTTAGGACCACTAGTCTAAAGGAAAATGAAATTGCCTGAGCGTGCCTGAAGGGGTAGGGGTAGAGGTAGTACAGTCTAGACAACGGACTGTCCAAGGTTGGAACTGAAGTGAATTTGTTGATTCTTGTTGACAATTATGAGAACAAGCAGAGAATGCTGTTGGAATACTGTGTGATTCTTAGCTTAGAATTTACCAACAGATTAAATGGCTTGTACTGTAAACTTGCTGTAAAATGATAAGTAAGCTTTAGCATTGCGTTGATGACTAGGCCTTAGCCTGGCCATTGAAAATATTCACAAAGGTGTTTGAAAAACAAAGTGACTGCATAGTGTTTTTTTTAGGGATACCATCTTAATGCCCCAATCAGAAGTATAGCCTAATTTTACTAAATTGTTTAGAAAAATTGATATTTGTTTCAAATGTTTATGGCTTATTGTCTTGGAAGATTAATACCAAATCCTCAAAAATGTAATGACGAGCAATGACTCATTTTAGCTCATGTCAAAACAATGCACTTTTGTAACTTTCCTGTCCCTAGAGAAGCCATTAAACACTAAACAAATGCCTCAAAATGAAACCAATTGAGTGTTTTAAATTATGTACTTGTGTTTGGCTATTAGCCAGATGTCAGTCAGAAAAGCTCACCATACATCAAGACCTGTGATTTGTGCTGACAGTGATACTACAATTTATGCTGCTTAAATATAAACAATGTCTATTCTAAAGTTTAATAGTCAAACAGAGCTCATTACACAAACAATTTGTGTAACTCTATTCTTAGTCAAGTGATTTTTCCTTTGTTAAGTCTGCACAGGATATACCTAATGGATAAGGTATTTTTCTCTGCAGTATCTTGTTGATAAGTAGCACAGATTCCAACAAGCTTAACAGTCTTACGCATATTCTTATGTTTGTTTTTGTGTAAGTAATACTACATACCTTGATCCCAGCAGAGCTTAGTATAATGTTTTATGTGTGTTAGTTACAAAAAATGCATGTTGGTCATAATAATTATGCCAGTAAAAAAAAAACAAAATGCAATATGGCTTTTTCATTTATTTCCTGTTATCTGTCTGCCAATATTATATGAAGTCTTACAAGAATCATTCTGTGAACTGCATTTTATTTTTCAGAAAAAAAAAAAAAAAAGCAGTGATTGAATTGCTTTTATTGATTTCCTCTAAGATGGTTATATTTGGCCAGCCAAATAGCTCAGTGGATTAAAGCGTCTGCAAGCCAGGGAGATAGCTCAGTAGAATGTGCTAGGATCCTGAGTTCAGTCCCTGGTACAAACAAACGAAAGAAAGTAGCAGGTGCAGGGTCTGGGTTTTGATGTGTTCAATCCCTGGAGAGAGAGAGAGAGAGAGAGAGAGAGGGAGAGAGAGAGAGAGAGAGAGAGAGGGAGAGAGAGAGAGAGAGAGAGAGAGAGAGAGAGAGAGAGAGAGAGAGAGAGAGAGAGAGAGAGAGAGGAGAGAGAGAGAGAGAGAAACAGGTTCAGGGTCTGGGTTCGATCCCTGGGTACCCCAATCCCTGGTAGGATAGGAGAGAAGGGGAGGGGAGGGAAGGGGCTATCCCTGGGCCTACTAGCCCCACACCTGGGGCCCCCTGAAACAGCAATCAAGACTGGACATGGTGGCACACGCCTGTAATCCCAGCTTTTGGGAGGCTGTAGACAGGAGAATCACTATGAATCCGATCTATATAGTGAGACCCTGTAGACCCTGTTATACATACATACATACATACATACATACATACATACATACATACATAATTTTTAAAAATTTGAGGACATGGTCTGACCACCAAAAGTATAGTTGAATCCAACTTAAAGCCTACTTTTTTTTTCTCTCTTTTGGCCTTTTTTTTTTTTTTTCAGTGCAGAAGAGTTATCTTGGGTCACATATAAAATGCAAATTAAAGAATTATAGAATTGGGGTAGGACACAGTCTGCCTAAAGCTAGATCCTATCTAGGTCCTTAGAAAGAGTAGGTATTCCACAGGTACTTATTTAACTGAATTGGGCAAATATTCTACATATACTTATTTTCTTTTTTCTCTTTCTCTTTCTCTCTTTCTTCTTTTGAAATGAGTCAAACTCTTAAGTGAACATAGAAAAGGTAAGGAAAATGCTTTGCATAATTTTATGGCATGTTGATGTGCTGCCATTTCTAAGGCAGTTATCCTGATCCATAAGGTATCCTTATCTAGTTATCAGCCCATTCTAAGTTGAAGAATATTGTAGTGGCTAATAATTCAAATTATAACTAAATCTACCATTTTGATAGCCTAATTAAATCTTGTATTTTAATAATTTGCTATCTATAAATACTGGATAGCCAAGAAAGTTCACAAAAATGCTTGTCAGGAAGAGCATCACACTAAATGGCTAGCTTTTTCTTATTTGTGGCGAAAAACGGATAGTGTCCACATGTTATGTTTTTTACCCTTCTAAGTACTTGTGCTAAAAAAGGCCTAATAAAATTTTGAAGGTTCACATAAGAGCTAACAGTTTGGGGTTGATGTGACACCTCTGTGAAGATACCTAATGTTTAGATTATAAATTGGAAAGGTTATAGTAGAAAAAAGGTTTGATTAAAATCTATAAAATCATAAGCATTGTGGCAGGGTAGCAAAGACACTCATGTTCATCAAACCTAGAACTGTTAGAATCAGAGGCCTGAAAGAAATGCTTTTACTTTGTCCAAGAGCAGTATTGCCTCATGACGAAGGATACAAGCGAATAGTCCCACAGCTGAATTCAGGTCCCCTCTGCCCATTTCTAGCTGTATCCTATGACAGTTTCTTTTAGCATGTAGTAAGCTCTGTGTGTGTGTGTTTCTGTGTACAAACATAAGAGTAGGTATATGTACACACATGCATATTTTAGAGTATTAAATATTTTGACTGGGTATGCTAAAAAGTAGGATTAGAAGAATTTTGATTTACGGTTCGATCAAAATTTGCTTGCAGCTTCACACAGCTCCCTTTGTAACCACCATGAGAGATGAGGCACTGAATTGGTTGGATCAGTGACCCCCAAAATATATTTCTGGTTTTTGTACAAAAACAGCTACATAAAATGAAACCCAGAGCACAGACATGGGAAGAAATCATAAAGAATAGAACAGAAATGAATTCAATTGAGATGAAGAAAACGGTACAAAACAATCTACAAATCAAAAAGTTGGTTCTTTGAAAGACTAAATAAAGTGGATAAGCCTCTAGCCAACCTCATCAAAAAGAGGAAAGAAAAAATTCAAAAACAAGCAATAAGAAATGAAAAGGGTATATACTTATCTTATTTTTTATAGCTGAATTATATCACAGATTCAATAATTAATGCTTTCTACCTTAGTATTTGTCCATAGTACTAGAAGCCAACATAATATCTTGTCCAACCACTATTAGTACAAATCTTGCTTCTCATAGAATTATGCAGAAGTATGGCATATTTATCCTAACTGTACTGTTTACACAAACACACATCATGATTCTTCCTTTGTATACCCCTTTTGCTTTTGTCTAGACTGTCAAAGATGAGCACTCCATTGTCACTAAACCAATTTACTGATTAGAGATATCTGCTAATGTAATAAATGTTTGTAGGTATAATATCATGTATGCACCTTGTACGACACCAAAATATTACAAAAACTTTTTGCAGCGTATTAATCTATCGAATCTGTCCTGTTAATTTGTCTGGAAACTGTCTCATTGCTATTTGTTTTTCAATCAAAATAATAACAAAAAAAAAAAAAAAAAATGAAGAAATCACCACAGACCCAGAGGATTGTCAGTAGCTATTTTGAGAATCTTTATGCTCACAGAATAGAAGACACAGATGAAATGGACAGATTCCTAGAAAGGTACAAATTACCAAAACTCAACCAAGAAGATACAACAACTCTCAATAAGCCAATAACAGCCAATGAAATACGAAACATAACAAAAACCTACCAACAAAGAAAAGTCCAACTCTTGATGGATTCACAGCTGAATTCTACAATAAATTTATAGAAGATATAATCACTACACTCCTCAGACTCTTCAATGAAATTCAAAAGGAAGAAGTCCTAGCAAAATCATTTCTGGAGGCAAGTATTATACAAATTCCAAAACCAGGGAAAGACACAACTAAAAAGGAGAACTACAGGCCAATTTGCCTCATGAACATAGAAGCAAAAATACTCAATAAAATCCTAATAAATAGAATACAGCAAATCATCAAGAAGACCATACACCATAACCAGGTAGGATTCATCCCAGGGATGCAAGGATGGTTCAGTATTCAAAAATCTATAAATGTAATACATTATATTAATAGACTGAAATCTAAAAACCGCATGATCATCTCAATTGATCCAGAGAAAGCTTTTGACAAAGTCCAACACTCATTCATGTTCACAGTCCTACAGAAAATTGAAATAGAAGGCCTCTACTTCAATCTGATAAAAGCCATCTATAACAACCCAATGGCTAGTATAATTCTAAATGGGGAAAAACAGAAATCTTTTATTCTTAAATCAGATACAAGACAAGGATATCCTATGTCATATAATTTTGGGATCATTAGCAACAGTGATGAGAAAAGAGGGAGAAATAAAAAGAACAGGTAAAGAAGTTAAATTATCACTATTTGCAGATGACATGATACTTTACTGGGACGATCCCAAAAATTCCACCAAGAAACTACCAGAATTGATACAGAAATTCAGTAGCATAACAGGATACAAAGTCAATACTCAAAAGTCAATAGCATTCCTTTACACAGATAACAAGCACACTGAAATGGAAACAATAGAAATAATACCTTTTACAATAGCATCACGGAAAATGAAATACCTTGGAATTCACTTAACCAAGGAAGTCAAAGATCTTTTCACAGAAAATTACAATACCCTACGAAAAAAGATTATAGAGGATTTTAGAAAATAGAAAGATATTCCATGCTCTTGGATAGGAAGAACCAATATCATGAAGATGACCATGCTCCCAAAATTGCTGTACAAATTTGATACAATCCCTATCAAACTGCCACCAACATACTTTCCAGACCTAGAGAAATCATTCCTAAAATTTGTTGTGAACCACAAGCAACCTAGAATAGCAAAGGCAATCTTGGCCAATAAAGACAAGGCAGGAGGCATCACAATTCCTGACTTGAAATTATACTACAAAGCCACTGTGATAAAATCAGCATGGTGTTGGCAACAAAATAGACCTGAAGATCAATGGAATAGATTAGAAGGTGCAGAAGCATCTATGAACACACTCAGCCATGTTTGACAAAGGAGCCAAACAAGCTTACTGGAAGAAAGATAGCCTCTTTGAAATGGTGCTGGAAACCCTGGCTTTCTACATGCCAAAAACTAAAACTTGACCCAGCTCTTTCACCATGCACTAAGCTAAAGTCAAAATGGATTAAAGATCTAAACATTAAAACAGAAACACTCAATCTCCTGGAAGAAAAAGTAGGAGGAACTCTTGAAGACATAGGGGTAGGTAAAGAGTTCATGAACAAAAATATATTTGCACAGGAAACACTTGAAAGAAGCAGCAACTGGGATCAGCTCTTCTTGAGGAGTTTCTGCACGTCAAAAGAAATTGTCAACAAAGTGAAAAGACAACCTACAAATTTTGAAAAAATACTAACTAATAAGCAATCAGACAAAGGTCTGATGTCTAGAATATATAAAGAACTAAGATATAACAGGGCCCTCACATTTAAAGACCCAATTCAGAAATGGGCATCTGAGATGAAAACACACTTCTCAGAGGACGAAATTAAAGAAGCAAATTAATATATGAAAAAATGCTCCACATCGCTAGCCATCCACGAAATGCAAATTAAAACAGCACTGAGATATCATCTCACTCCAGAAATAATGGCTGTCATAAGGAAAATCAACCAACAACAAATGTTGGAGAGGTTGTGGGGAAAGGAGAACACTTCTCCACTGCTGGTGGGAATGTAGACTGGTACAACCATTGTGGAGATCAATGTGGAGACTCCTCAAAAGAGTAGGACTGGAAATCCTAGTCAAGCTGGCTATCCCCCTACTGGAAATTTTCCCAGAGGAACTGAAAACATATCATAGTAATATTTGTGTGCCTATGTTTATAGCAGCACAATATGTAATAGCAAAATCTTGGAAACAACCAAGATGTCCATCACATGAGGAATGGTTGAAAAAGATGTGTATTTCAATATAATAGAGTATTACTCAGCTATAAAGAATGATAAACTTGAAGCATTTATATTGAAGTGGATGCCACTTGAATATATACTCGTAAGTGAACTAAACCAGACAAATGTGCAAATATCGTATAGTCTCCCTAGTATAAGAAGTCAAAAGAAATACAAATGGAAATGAACAACAACAACTAAAAAGAATTGAGTCAGATAGGGCAAACTGAATAGCATATGCTGCAGGGTGCTATTCAGCTTTTCTTCTGGATAGTTGTGAACAACCTAAGTTCACAGACCAAAAATTGGAGAAATAGAAGAGCCACAAGGTCAGCCAACATTTTTGGCCCTAGACTTTCAAGGTCAGTGAAGACTCAGGACATAGGTGAACCTGTAGTGTAATATCATGAAACTCAGTTGTGCCCTAAGTTTTCTGATCAAGGAGATTATGGAGCCACAGAGGAAAAAGATTGATGATCCATAGTGTGACTGGGGAGAGTCACCTAAAGAGGAAACTCTCTCAGGCTCTCACAGAGATCAAGCATTGGCTGTGACTCATCCACATGGATGTCATAGACAAAGGATCTACAGAGTAAGGTACAGGCTTACAAGATAAACCCTGAGGGGACTTCACTGACCTCATCAGAAACAAAAGCTACATCTTTTGGTATATAGATCTTCCTCTATCTCGGTCTTAACCATCCAGCAGAAAAGTATAAAAATGAGGTATATAATGCAGGGCCATAATAATAAGTTGAGCTGTAAATGGCTATAGTCAACAACTTGTTCAGATAATTCACTTTTATTGTGGAATGCTGGACTGTTTTGGACTGTGTTGCCAAGTTCAGGCACCTAAATTGGTTTAATGACAATGGAGTGCCCATCTTTGACAGGTCTAGACAAAAAAAGAGATATACAAAGGAAGAATCATGATTTGTGTGTATAAACAGTACAGTTGGGATAAGTATGCCGTGCTTCTGCATAATTCTATGAGAAGCAAGATTTGCACTAATAGTGGTTGGACAAGATATTATGTCGGCTCCTGGTACTATGGACAACCACTAGGAAAATAACAAGGTAGAAAGCATTAATTATTGAATCTGTGATATAATTCAGGTATAAAAAAAATAAGTAAGTAAACAGCTACACTCTTAATTCACTGACTAGAGACATCTGCTATAATAATGTCTGTAAGTATAATATCATGTATGCATCTTGTACAATACCAAAATGTTATGAAAACAGTTTGCAATGTATTAATTTATCGAATCTGTCCTGTTAATCTGTCTTAAAACTGTCTCATTGCTATTTGTTTTTCAATAAAAAATAAAAAAGAAATAAAGGCTATTACCACAAAAAAAAAAAAAAGAAAAAAAACAGCTGCTAAATCTTTTTCCCATAGGCTAAAATGATAAAATTAGCACCATACTCATTCATTTACTTACAGTAATTTGTCCTAAATGAAAAGCACTTCATTTGTTAATAGAAATGTATGACTTCAAGTAATAGGAAACAAACCCAAGCTAATTGAGTTAAGCAAGATCGTTGGCCAGAGAAAATAACTATCAAGATAGGCATCTTGTTTTTCCTAGTAAATGCTCCTTCTTTAGAATCTGATTGGGCCTTAATCTGCTTATGTTCTTTTAGCTACCCAGCTTTCAGACAAGCACTTTACATTTCTGGCAGTGGTGAGTGTGATGAATGTTTTTATTGTTGTTGCTCTTCATGATAAGTGTGTAGTTTTTATTCTCACTACAAACAAAGGTCTGAAGGGCAGTGGACCAAATTATTTCATCATTAGAGTGTGCTTGTTTTGTTATTTCCATCATTTATTAGTATTCTTGTTCCTAGTCTTAGGCTAGATCTTTCAACAAGGAAACAACAACATGGTTTTCCAATTTAGCATTTATAATTACTGTAAGTAGTAGAAAGGACCTGGTACAAACTTACTTGGTTTCTATCAAGACAGTGCTTTTAGCACTGACAGTCTTTTTAGTAGTATGTGCTTCTAGTACATAGTAGTTATATTTGTCATGGGGAGTTGTTACATGTGCACAACACATCTAATTATTTTTTGTCCCCTTCTCCTCCTGTTCTTCCCTGCTCCTTCTAAGTCTTGGTCCCCTTGGTGTTTGTTAAAGCTGTTTTCATTTTTCTCTTCAGTTCTTTCTTACCCCATCCCCTTTTCCTCCCTTCCTACTTCATTTCCTGTATCTCTTGTTCCTTTTTCCATTTGAAAAAGATGTCCCTACTTCCTATTATCTATTATTTTGCTCTTCCTTTGTATTTAGGATTTGTCTTATAAAAGAAATCATGCAGTATTTAGGTTTGTGTGTGTGATTTATTTCACTTCATTTCTTTGCAAAGTGCATCTACCTGTGAATGCCTGAAGTTTACAGATTTGTTGTTTGCTTGAGATAGGGTCTTGCTATGGAAATCAGGCTGGTGTTGTACTCATTATGTAATTTATTCTGGCCTGGGACTCACAGCAATTCTCTTGCCTTAGCCTCCTTTATCATCTGCCCCCAAGGATTACAACCATATGCACAATGACCAACAAGTTTACCGTTCTTTATGGCATAGCAGTCCATTTTGTATAAATGTATTTTCCTTATCCATTCATCTATTGATGTGCATATAAGCTATTTCTAAGACTTAGTCATTATAAACTGTAACAGTGACATTTTTGGATGGCCAAATTAAAATAGGACCTTTAAAAATGTATTTAACTTGCTCCTTTAAAATAGGAAAGTCCTTCAAAATGAGATCACAGAGCCTTCTAAACATTCGTTTTTTGTTAGTTTGATATCTTACTACCAAACCTAATAAGCCTTGAAGCTTCCTTTTTTGTATTTATACATTTTTCACTATGGCTGCCTCTTCTCTATCAACCTTAGATTCATGCTTATTTTACATTCCCGTCACTGTCTTCCACTTTCCCTTGTTTTCTATAGAAGTTGGCTCAGTTTATCATCATCTTTAGACTTTCTGGTTTTCTCTCAATTTTACTGTGTCTACCACCTTTCTCTTCCCTTCCAATCCTTGGTAAACCTCTTTACAAGGTATTTCCATATTTGCTGTGTCTACATCTTCATTATCTTCTTTGGTTTGAAGTCTGGTGTCAGTGCCTACCATCCTGATGAAGCTGTTCCCTCAGAGGTAGTAATGGTGATGTCATCAGCATATCCAACAGACTTCACTCTGGCTTCATTCTCTTTTTTATTGTGTCAGTTAACATACTTGGAAATTTTTACCTTCTTAGACACTAGCCTCTTCTCCTTTTAGATCATAAACTGTCTTTTCTACCTTCCTTAGTAGCTTATCCCTAGTTCCTGCCCTAAAATATAGGTAGTGAAGATGTAGACACAGAACAGTTAAGTGGGATTATGATTGACATCTAGAAATCCTCTAAGGGACTTCTGGAGGGTTAATAGAATTATGGTAGCTTATAGGTGACTTATTGTTAGGAGGTTGGGTCTGGTCAGAAGAGATGTGTCAAGGGGAAAGTGACCTGTAAGGGCTTCTCTTTCCCAACTTCTCCCTTCACGCTGTTCTCTCCACCATGACACAAGTAGCTTCTCTCATTATACCTCTTTGCCATACCACACTGCCTGTGGACTGAAATTTCTATGAACTGTGAGCCAAAATAAATCTCTCCTTTAAGTGTAGGTGTCAGGTATTGTATCTCAGAGACAAGAAAGAAACTGAAACAAGTGATTTGCACTAATCAATGTAGCCCTTGCATTATCCTCAAAACATCAATTGTCCCCTTCCTCCTGGTTATAGCTTCCCAGCTGAAAAGTAACTATGGGGGTTTGCAATAATCAATGAAGTATGAGCATAAGACATAAATAAGCATGCCCAATTTAAAAGCAAAATATCTTTCAGACACTTCATAACCCTCCTTAACATGCAAGCACTATAACAGAAGTAGTGGTAAAGGCTCAGCACTGATCTTTACAAGTGAAGACTCTGAATGAGCTCATGATGAGCTCTTTTATGTTTACTTAATGTTTTTGGATGATCTATAACTTCTTGAAATAATTAGAATATATTTAAGCTGAAATAGGTCTCACTACACCTATTTGGGGAACTTTTTTGTTATAATCATTTAGACTTTATCCTAACAGATATATAGTGGAAACATTCCTTCAAACATTCCTCAGATCTTCCTACATTTTGCACTGTTGTTACTTTATCACAACAGTACCATTGGGTTCCTACATTTTGTACTGTTGTTAGTTTTCTTTGTGGGACTGTAATGTATTGTTACTTATTAACCCATTAATTTCACATTCACAGCTCTTTGTTCTCTGATTCTAACTTGGCAACCATAGCTTCCATGTAACCTGTTCACAAGCCAAAGCAGATTCCTGTTTCTTGAATTCAATTTCTTTTTCACACAAATCTTCCCTTATTCCATTAAACCTAAAATGCTTTCACTTTCTCAGTCTCTCCCTCTCTCCAACCTCTTCCCCTCCCTGTTTCTGCCTGTAAATTATGCCTCTTCTTCAAGATGTAGCTCAAATGTTACTTTTTCCATGGTGCTTTTCCTGAACCCTATCAGTGATGACATTATTATTATTTTTTTTATACAGGATCTCACTACACAGTTTGAACTTGTAATGATTTTCCTACCTCAGCCTCCCTAGTGCTCAGATTATATGCATGCACCAACACATCCAGTTCTGGGGCCAGAAAGGCACGTAGTACCAGAGCTCGAACTCAGGATCTTTCACTTATCAAGCAGGCACTTATGCTGCCGAGCTATCTCCCCAGCCCTGAGATGTCATTTTTAACCAACTGTTTACCTTCATTTGAGGATGATAGTCATATATGTGGTATAGTTCCTTACATACATATGGTGCTGAATAAATAAACTAGACAATAAGTGAAGTTTTCAGGAGCTGAAATTTCATATTGAATATTAACAAATGTTGATCTAGACATACAATTAGTGTAGCTAAAAATCAACGCTCCCCTTTCAAATTAGTTTCGTGCCATCTCTTCCATTGAGGTTCTGACTCAGCAGTTGTGGGCCAGCAGATATGCTGTGCTATATCACTTTCATCTTTGGTAGCACAGGGTATCTTGGTTCTAACTGCTGACCTAGTATGACCATGACCTCATTTGGCCTTTCAGCAAAGTTCTTCCTGACTGCAGTATGCTGATAAGAGGTTTGTGTGGAACAAGAGATGCAATTTTCTATTCAAGGCAGATGATTTGACTTAGACAGCTATGTGACAGCTGGCTTCACTCTTGTTCTGTTGGCATCTTAAAAGAACATTTGAACCATATTTCAGATGCCATTGTGTTCCTATCTCCAAATGCCACAGTTGGATATCTGATTCAGTATTTTTAGGATTGGGCCTAGAAATCAGCACCATATCTTCTCTGACAGACTATGATGATCACTTAGATTTGGAACTCCTTGGCACTGAAGGACTCAGATTTGGGAGGTAGACCCAGTTCACCTCTGAAATTACTAATAGTGTGACTTTGGGAAAGTTATTGTCTTTGCGCTTCAGTGTGATTATCTGAGTATTACGTGGATAATAATAGTACCTACTTTAAAAGATTATTGTGAGGATTTAAAGAGATAATCCATCTTAGGTGCTAGCATAGTATTTTATATTAAATATTCGGTAAAATGAAACTATTGTTTCTTGTTATTATCATTATCAAGTTATTTATGAGATATTTATGTTATTTTTATATAGAATATACAAAATACAATCTGCCATTTCTTAGATAAAAGCATTCATGAAGCGGTTGTATATGTGTGTATTGCCTTTCTCTTAATAAGAAATTTGCCTCAAGGATTTCATTAAAGTTTTATGTGAGATTAATCTGACTTCACTTCCTCTTTGTTTTTTTGTTTTGTTTTAAGGGAAAAGGGGTTTATTTAATTCACAAATTGTGGAGGTTTGCGTCTATAGGAGCTGGCTCCAAGGCAGGGTGGTTCATGGCAGAGGGCAGCAATGCATGGTGGTGGAAGACAGCAAAAGCAACAAGAGCAAAAGAAAAGACAGACTCCTCTTTGTACTTTACCCATTAGCCACGTTATTATTTGTTTTTTTAATTATGCAAGAATATTACTGTGTTTGCATATATGTGAATGGACTATTACAAAGGCTTGATTAGGAAAATTTAAGAACCAAATGTTCTAAGGCAGCATTTTTGAAATAAGTAATGGTTAAAGTTTTATAATTTGTGGGCAGGAATTAGGGAAATGTGTGAAAGAGCTACAGAGACCCATCTATTTCAAGTTGGTTTCTCATAGAATTAATTCCTTTCTGAGTAAACATCACAGAATGGAACAGAGCTACTCTGAGCTTAAGTTTGATTTGGTGGTCAAACTTAAAGCTAAACATTAATGCATATTATAAATAATATGCATATTACTTATATGTTTTCTGAATTTATGGAGAAGCATCCAGAATTCTTAGGCAGGAAGAAGGTGGTTGGGGTAGGGAAAGTCATGTTACTGAAAGGTTTTAGGTGGCTAGAGATAGTTTAGTTGTAGAACACTTAACAGCATGGTCAAAAGTTATAGGTTCAGTCCTCGGGTACTGCAAAGCTAAACAAACAAAACAGAAAAAGTGTTTTAGAACTACTAAGTTGTGCCATAGTTATTTGTTATACACTATCCCCAAGGATAACAGAGTATAATGAAAAGTCAAATTTTGGGGCAGAAATATTCATGGAAGAAGCAATATTATTAGGTGAGCAAAACCCCTCCAGGGCAGCAAGACATGGTGATGCATATCTGACAGGAGGATGGCAAGTTTTGTCAAATTTGAGTACAGCTTGGAGAGGTTAGTGATTTAGCAAGTCTTTGTCTTAAAGAGGGTGGGGATGTAGCTCAGTTCTTACATTTAATTCCAATATCACTACCACCACCAAAAAAAGAAAAACCACTAAGGCAACCACCAGAGGTCTTCTTCATATAAAGGAGTGGTATGGCTAATAGTAGGGTATTTATATTCTTTGTATCTATATGTCATGACTGTTATCTGTATAGATTAAAAAATACATCAAAATGTAAATTTTCAAAAACTGTTACAAACTTGCAATAAGCTGTAGTTCATTTAGATAACTTTGGCATATATTTTTATTCTGTTTGTATTCAACTGCTTATTGAATTTTCAGATTGCCTGGAGTATAAGGGAAGAGACTGGGTATACAACGCCTTTCCTGTTCTTTCACTGGAACAAACTCTTCACATTCTGAGTTCATTTATCACTGTCGACAAGAGCTGTCGTCGTCTAACAAGAATGAGTGAGAAATTTCAGTTGTTTGGGCAAAAAGCATATTTTGAGCTCTATTTCTAATTAGGAATAAGGCTGATTAGTTGATAGTTAAGAGCTTTAGTTTCAGATCAGTTTACCCTCACTGCTCTTTCAAATGTTAGATGTTCTTAGTTATCCTAAACCAGTGGAATTCTTAATACAGTTGGTTTATGTATACTTTCTACTCTCTTACTCATGAACTTGCATCTATGCTGTATGTATTTCAGAGGCTTAAAGAGGATTAAAAGGCTATAAAAATTTAAATAACTCCATCTAGTGAGTATGTTTACTTAAATGTGTCATCAAGCTTCTCATTTTTCTGGTTAGAAAACCAGTTTGGGACAGACTGACTCATGCTGTAGAATGATAGAATGCAAACACATTCAGAATTCTCTTGGCAAGATTAATGCAACAAAAACAAAGTTCTCTGAGCTTTTAGAGATGAAGTGTTGCATTTGTCTAATAAGTCTTCCTGTCATTCAGAGCTTTAAGGTAAACAAGAACATGTCCTTGGTTTGGTGCTGAATGAGGTGGCAGATGTACACTACTCAGTTTATCCAGTACTCTTTGCCACTTTTTAAGGAAATTAAGGTAATATGGGAAGAATTAATAGTTAACCCTTGTATTGATAAAAGTACAACTCTTCCTCTAAATATTTTCTTCATGTACAAGTAAATATTTTACTGAGTTTAAGATTCATTTTGGGGTCATCAATCTCAGTTTCTTTGCTCTAACAGTTACCTTCCCTATTCTCCAATAATCTCGTGCAAGGAAATAGATGCCAAGATTTTATGCCTGTTTTTCAGATAGAAGCATCAACATAGAATATGTGTTACTTTTTTCTCAATATTCCCTAACAAATTGAGGCCAAGTGTAAAGGATGGCCAGTGACAGTGATATTCTTTTAGTAAGGTTAGCTGAGTAATAAAGGACGGACAGATTGAGAGGGGAAGGTCCTCTTAACAAAGTTTAGGACACAGTTAAAATGTTCATTTTAACTTCAATATCTTAAATTTTTTGTTTTAATAATTTGCTGGTTGTTCTGTTATTGTTACTAAGTTCTGTAGAAATTTGACTTTAGGCACACCTAACACTTGCTATATACCCTGGGTTCTCTAATTAGAGTACCAGTGGTAGGTTGAGATTTTTCTGAATGACATGGGCTTTCGATAAATCCAGGGTTATTGCACACAATGTAATGTATTCATTTTCAAATGAAACCCATTTCTACAGTCTTGTCTTTTACTCATTTTTTTTTACCAGTGGGTACAATTCTTTACTTGCTAAGAGTATCCTCTGTCTTCAAACTAATTGTTGCTTACTAGAAGCTTTTGTATTCCCTTTATACAAACCTAATGCACCACTCTCATAAGATCCCTGAGCGCTCTCATGGATACTCCTGTTATAGCTCACTGCTAATTACTTCATGCTACTTTTGTTTCTTACCAAATTTTGAATGAATGGATCATAAATACCTTCATTTTCTTTTCTTTCATGCAGAACCAAAGTGCTTTTTTTTCTTTTCTAACCCAATAAATAATAATCTGTCTTTGGTCATTTCTTTTTGGGTAAATATCCCCATTTACTATTTCTAGTTCCCTCTTTGTGTGAGTTCAGTTTGCACGCCTATAATAAAAAAACTTGAGATAATGAAGTCTAAAACAAGAGATGTTTATTTTGGAAGGTTTCACTCCATAGTGAATTGGTCTCTTACTTCTGAGCCTGTAGTGAGACAGTAGCACATCATGGCGGAAATTGTGGTGGAGGAAACCAGTCCTAGTGTTCAAAGAAAAAGCAAGAATGGGTTGGGGCCCCGATAGCTACTTTAAAGGAACATGTACAGTGACCTAACTTTCTCCCACTAGCCCCACCTCTTAAAGGCTCCAATATATTCTAATAGTACCACAGACTTGGGACCAGACCTTTGGCAAATTGGCTTTGGGAACATTTTAAATCCAAACTGCAGCAGTATCCTTTTGTCCATGATGACATTAATGTCCTTCTTTGTGATGTTTTCCAATAACTGCAAACCTACATTTTATGCCAGATACTCATTATTGTTAATAATTTTATCTATCACATTGATGATTTAAATCATAAACTATGTAGAAGATGCATCTACATAGTCCCTTTCATGTTGTTCAGCTTTAGAAAGAAATGCAGTAATAACGTATAAAATTACATTTTATATGATTCCATTTATAGCCATGCACAGAACAGGCAAATTCATAGACACAGAGGGGAAGTTAATTGTTTCCCTGAGTGGAGAAGTTACTGTGTAACTTTTTTAATGGGCAAGTAGTATTCCACAATTTCCTTTATGCAGTTTTGTTTATGAAAACTCTAATGTTTGCTTACTGAAAGTTTCTATGGTCTCTATTGTTTACATTTCTTGACTATTTAAATAACACTGCAGTGCACATGCATGTATAAGATATTTCTCTTGAATATGTACCTGTTAGTATAATATCTGAGTCATATGGGCTGAATAGAATAAGCAGACTCAGACTTGATCTCTACACAAGACACAGATCATTTCTAGAATCCCAAACTGTGAGAGGACTTTTTCCCACCAAGAAGCAGTTCTGTAGAAGTGGACATGAACTGTTCTGTAATTGGATGCTGATGAAAAAAGTTGAGGGCTCAGTTGCCAGAACTGCTCCTAACAATAGTTTTACCTGTGTTTCTAATCAATCAGCTGTAAATAAGGATTCCTACTACTTCCTCCTTCAGTTCAGTCAGTTTGCTTAAGTAATTCATATTGTACAAGGAATTTCATGCCCCTTTGAGCATAGCAGTCTTCAGGGACTTTAATGTGTCCAGTGCTCCAGTAGCTCTTAAACCCAATCTTTTTGGGTTTTTATGGAAACTGCATTTTGTAAATGTGAGTAAAACAGGGACAGCCATATGGGAATGTAAGTAATTGAACAAAAGGATATAATTAATGCTAACAGACTGAGAGACCCAGTAAGGCCTGCTTGTTCACATTATTCTTGCCCTTGCCGTGCAGCATTCTTTACTCCAGGGTATGGGCAGGTTGCATTCTGAAATAAGGATCTTATGATCTATCATCAGACAAGGTCAAAGGGTTTCTTTATGGCCAACTCCAAGAAAGAAAGGCAAGAGGTAAAAATTTCTGTTACCAATTTGGGGAAAAGAAACTGTAGTCTGTGGTCTGCTCAAGGGAGTAAATTAGGAGGTAGAAGCCATGGACAAAAAATCAAACCTTGCATCACATACAGTAATAGTACATCACTGAATATTTGTGTCCCCTCCCCATATTCATACATTGAAAGCCTAAATCCATGTAATGAGAATAGAAGATTGTGCCTTTAGGGGGTAATTAGATCATTAGGGTGGATCATTCCTAAGTGGGATTAATACCTTGATAAAAGCTTTCTAGCTCTCTTTTCTCCATGTGAAGATACTAGGAGAAAAGCAACTATCTGCAACCCTAAAAGGGCACTAACCGTAAGCTGATCATGGTAGTAGAACCCTGCTCTTAAGATTCCCACCATGAAAAAAATACATTTCTGCTGTTGATAAGCTACCTAGTCTCTGATCCAAACTGACTAAAATAACAACTATTTAACTGAAGAAGATCCAGACTCTTCTAAATAGCTGCTTCATCTTGTATTCCCACCTTGAATTTCAGGGCATTCAACTTCTACATATCCTTTCAAATACTTTTTATTACCAGAGACTGTTAAATATTATTATAATTACTACTAGTTCTTCCTAGTGTGCAGGAATTGATACTTATGGTTTACATTTGTATTTTCCTGCTGACTTAAATAATATTAAACACTTTTATGTATTTATTGGTCATTTGTATGCCTTCTTTGGAGAACTCTTCAGATCTTCTGCCAATTTTTTATTTGGATTCCTTAATAATCTTTTACTGGTTTGTAAGAGATCTTCACAGATGCTGGATTCAAGTCCTTTTATCAGGTAGATTATTTGCAAATATTTTTCCTCATTCTGTGCATATTGTCTTTTCATTTTCTGGGTGATATTGTTTTTTTTTTTCTTTAAAAAAAAAAGATCTTGCTATGTGCTACAGGCTAGTTTCAAATTTTCAGGCATCCCACTTCAATATCATGTCTGCTAGAGTTACAGGCCTAAAGCACCATACTTTCTCTCCTGATGTTCTTTGAAGCACAAAATATCACTTTTTAATGATGTTTAGTTTTTCTTTTTTGAAAAATTTTTTGTGATTAAGAAACCACTGTCTAATCAAGGCCATGAAGAATTATGCCATGTTTTCTTCTGAGTTTTATAGTTTTAGGTCTTACAGTAGGTCTTTGATCTATTTTGAGTTAATTTTGAATGTGGCATGAAGTAAAGATTTTTTTGTATGTAGATCTTTGGTTGTTCTAGCAACATTTTTTGAAGAAAGTCATTTTTCTGCCCACTGAATCTGTCAAGCAGCAGTTCCCCTTCGATGTGAAGACTTGTTTCAAGACTTGTAATTCTATTCCATTAATCTATTTGCCTATCCTTTTGCCTGAATTACAGTGTCTTGATTACAGAACTTTATTGAAACTGATACATATGAGTCATATGAGTCATCCAATTGTTTTTAAGACTATTTTCATTAGTGTGTATATATATAAGAAAATCAGTTAAAGAAGTCAGCTGATATTTTGATAGGTATGTATTTAGTTTATAGATCAATTTAGGGAATATTTCCATTTTAACAATTTGAAATTTTCTATTCCAGAAATACAAGCATTTCTTGCTACTACTCAATTTTTCAACAGTCCTTTGTAATACTCCAAATCTTCTTGTTCTTATTTTAATTATTTTCTTTTATTTTTGATGCTTTTCTAAGTGAAATTGTTTTCCTTTTTGGTTTATTTATTGCTACTGTACAGAAATATAGTTATCACCACTATTATCCTTATTAGTTAACTTCCTGAAGTAGATATGCAGAACTGCTCATAACCCCTAAAAGTCAAAGCATTGATTTTACTCCTATTTTGTAACATTTCATGATATTTTATCAGTGTCTGAGTTAAATTCTTTAACATTATTTTTATATAAATATATCGCTGTACTAATTTTGCATTACGTCAGCATATGTTAAGACTATTGTGTTGAAATTTATAATTTAGCCATGCATGATTTTGTATGCCTGTGATCTCAGCACTCAGCAGACATGAGTTTGAGACAAGCCTGGGCTATGTAGTATTCAAGATCAGCTTGAACTACATGATGAGAGTTTTGAGGAAAAGAAAAAAAAAACAGTGAGAAGAACAAAGACAAAAGAAGTGGAAATTTATAATTTAGCATATATGTAAAGTAGTTAAGGAAAAATAATTATTGTATCATTTGCTTCTGAAAGAAGAAATTGTTTATAAGATGACAATGACTGTGGGCTCATACTTTGCCTCTATTTTGCTTTGTTCCAAATTCTTCAGAAAATAACTAGGGGCAACGTGGAGTTAGTAAATCATATTCGTGAACCTATTCACACCATTGACAGTGCCCTATCCAAATAAACAACACCCCATGTTTGCGCTTGAGGGAGCTGAAGGAAAGTGTGTGTTGGCTCTGCTGCTCATGATTCTTCTGTGATCATTTTGTTTACTTCATCAGGTGACTGCTACAAATAAATACAGATTGCATTTACATTGCAGGAGCTGTTGCTGTTGAATTGAATCCTTGCTTCTGTTGCTTTGTTTTTGGTACTGGGAATCAAACTTGGTGCCTCTCACTTGCCAGTCAGGCAGGCGCTATGCCACTGAGCTATATCTTTGGCTCTCTGTTGCTTTTATGATGCAGTTTTGCTGGGAGATAAGGCCCCTGGAAAAGGGCTAAGAAGCACAAGTATAGAATTTGTGGACCTATCTCTTGAAGTGTCTCCAGCACTCCCCTCTGACTCCTACTAGTAAATGCACACCTATTAGTGCTTCTACAAGGTCCCAAATCACGGGGCGGGGGGGGGAAGAGAAGAGAAAAACAGAAAGAGGAGGGGGAGGAGAGGGGGTGGAAGAAAGAGGGAGGAAGGAGGAGAGTCTTGCTATGTGGCCCAGGCTGGCCTTGAACTCACAGTTATCCTCCTGCCTCAGCATGCCAGATTCTGAAATTATAAGCACAAACTATCATGTCTGATTTTTTAGTTTTTGAGACAGGGTCTCACTGGATAGTGCAGGCTGGTCTTGAACTCAGTACAGTTGTACTGCTTCAGCCTCCCTCCCAAATGCTGGGTTAGGCACCTATCTAGTTCTTTTTTTTTTTTTTTTTTAAAGATAGTACTGTGCTTATGCAGCAATTAACTTGTTTTGCACCAAAATTGAAATTAAGAGGCATTTTTAGTCATTGATAGCTAATTCACCAAATGATGTTTAATAGGAGAAACTACATAAAGCCCAGAGAGTGGTTTGGTTAGAGGAATTATATCTATAAAGTAGAGTGATGTCCATCCACTTAAAAAGAATAAGAAAGATATAATAGGACTCTCTCTAAGAACTACTGAATATATGTACAATTTTCTAGAAAAATATGCAGACACTTTATGTGAGTTACCTTTGGGAAATAAGAGACTCTTTAAAAACTTTTTCATGTAAAATTTCTGTTTTATGTGTTAGTATTTATTTACTTACTTATTTCAAGTACTTATAAAAACAGAACAAATAATGAACGCCCAAATGTCCTTCAGTAATTACCACCTCTTGGCCAGTCATGTTTCTTCTGCACCATTTTGTGTTCCCACATTCCAAATTATTTTGAAGAAAATCGAGACGCTTTTCAGGATGACTTGCTTTGCTTAATTATTACTAAGACATGCCTCCGAATTTGTCACAGATGAAATTGAGAAGCAATTTTTCCCCTTTCAATATTTTTGTTATTCTTTGCCTTTTATTTTGTTTATTGATAAAAAAAATCTTAGCACCTCAAAGAAATAAAGAGCCACTAATTCTATGCTAAAAGCCACTGGGATTTTTGCATCCATAGCTCCACAAGTAAGCAGTGACAAGACCATTCAGCATAGTCTGAATGATGTTCTAATGAATTAATTCTCCACCCCCTTTTAAAGCCACTGGGTTAATGCTATCCTTGAAATTATGTAGTTATACCTGCAGAACAACTAGACTTTTTTTTTTTTTTTTTTTTTTTTTTTTTTTTGAGATAGGGCCTTGCTATGTAGCTCAGGCTGGCTGGGAACTTGTGGCTGTCCTCTTGCCTCAGCTTCCCGAGTACTGGCATTACAGGCATGTACCACCACGCCCAGGTTCACCTTCATTATTCATGAGGAGATTACTAGCTGGAGTTTTAATTAATCATTAAATCTGTTTAGAATAAGAAACAATTTTACATAAAGCAAATGACAGATGCATACCTCATGGGAACATGTTCTTTTTCATTGCTAGTTATATTTGATCTCCATTATAAAATAAGCCTTACTGGTATATGCAATTTTGAGGTCTCTCTAATACTTGGAAGAACATATTTGTTACCAGATAATGTTGGCAGTATCATGTAATTCTCTTTTTCACATTTTCCTATAAGCATATTTCAGTGTTATGGTATGAAATGCCTTGAATATTGTATTTATTCAAAATAAAAATGCAAGCTATAAAGTGACAAAGCTATGAGATAGCAATTACTTATTTTTAAGAAAAGATACATAGAAGTACATATTTGCCTCATATCTCACTAATGTATTTTTCCTAAAGCATTATTTGAAAGTGTTACCTGTTTGTCAAGCATCTCACATATTTCAGGCTATTATTGAGAAATTCCTCCATGTAAATAAGTATATCGTCAAAAAAAAAAAAATAGGAAAGGTGAAAAGAAATTGAGTTAAATAGGAGAAATAAGTGTAGAATTCTTATATACTCCACATCAACTGATTAAAGTGGAAATTTGGCGAAGTGACCCTTAGATCCCATAATTTAAAAACAAATCAGACTTGTCAGGACTACATGAGACCAGTACTAAGTGCTGTGATCTGTTGCCAACTGTACCACAGGAAGGAAAGGTGAGTCAGGATCCTATGTCTGACATCCCAGGCATTTTGTGCTATATCTGGTCAGAGGAGGTCTCGGGCATTTTCAAGAAAGCAACAGAAGTGGTGTTCTGGAAGCCCCCTAATATTAAGACCTTAAAAAGATGAAAACTGAATTTGATGGGGAAATAAAATTATATTGAAAGGCCAGCAGACTAAAGCGCCTGCTTAGGCAGAGCTCAGTGGCTAGGTTCAATCCTGGCTTGCTGTGCTGGCCCGGCCTTGCCCATGGGGCATGCTGAGACAGTGATTGAGACTGGGTGTGGTGGCTTGCCCTGTAAGCTCAGCACTTGGGAAGCTGAAAACAGTAGAATCATTAGGAGTCCAATCTACATAGTGAGACCCTGTAGACCCTGCCCTAAATACAGAAAGAAAAAAAAAAAAGTTATTGAAATCATATTGACAAGCTCAAAATACTTAGAAAAGAAAATGTTATAGTCATCAATGTTACGTTAATAATATGTCATTTTGTGGTGTTTGTTTGTTTGTTCCCAGAAGTAGCATCTCAGAAGTCAATGCCTAAGGCCTGACATGGTGGCAAACATCTGTAATCCTAGCTATTCCACAGGCTGAGGCAGGAGGATTGCAAGTTTGAGCCATCCTGGGCAACTGAGTGAGATCTTGTCTCCTATACTAAATTCAAAAAGGGTTGCTGGGCATGGTAATACCCCAGTACTAAGGAGGCTGAGGCAAGAAGATCACCAAGAGTCTCAGGCCAGTCTGACTGCATAGTGAGACCCTGTCTCAAAAATGAATATATATATATGCATACATACATGCATGTACATAAAAAGGATTGACAATATTGCTCAGTGTCAAAACACTTGCCTGGCGTGCTGTGACCCTGGGCTCAATCTCAAGTAACTCAAACAGAATAAAACGGCATACAAAAGTCCAAGCCAAAAGGAAAGTCTGATTCATGTTACTAACACGCTACATACCTTTTTACATCATGTTCAAAATAAGGTCTGATTCAAGAGTAGTTCCAAGTTAAGTTATAAAGTATTCACTAGGTGTTCTCTTTCATTGTAAGTAATGGTATACTTACATGGGATTATAAAAATGCGTACTGGATATTTCAGTTTTTAAGAATGATTACAATATATTCCCCTCAGAATGCTTCAACTCACTTTAAACACATTTATCTCATTTTTCTTGCCCCTTTCTGAAGCAATTCTGAAGGTCCTATTTCATGACTTTTAGTGCAGTGAATGCTGCTGCTGCCATTTGGGACAATGCAAGTTTGTGAAAGCATTATAATGTCTCCTCATCCACCTGTTATCTGGATCTTGATAACATGTAATGGCAAGCTCTTCCCCAAAGTCAAAATGAATATAAAAAGTAGACATTTTAAATTGCTTCAGAAAATTGAGGTAACTACAACAGCACAACTAAAGACACTCATGAAAGAGAACTTCCAAAACTACTTCAGAAAATAGCAACGTGATGGGATAAGTGCATTTACATTGAGGAGTATTGCGAGGGGAGTTAATGACAATAATAGAATAAAATCTTGACTTCTCCCTGAATTATCTACAGATTATTTTATGAGGGTCTGGTTTTTTCAACTGTATTAGAGTTGTATGTTAAATTTCTTCTGGACCTCAAGTTTGAGTAGCTACTAAAAATTCTACAGAAAATGACATTGAATATACTTTCAGAAGATTTGAGTTCTGGTTTGAATTTGAAACTATTTAGCAGCAAGATTTTGGTATTGCTTAACCTAGACTTAATAGACCTCACTTTTCTCAGTTCAAAACTCAGAGGACTGCTAGTCTTTTCTACTTTCAATTATAAGATTTTGAGGTTTCTAACGTTTTTATAGTTATCTGAGTATAACAGTTGTATAAACATGAATAAAAATGTTGTGAGTGGTGCTGGATTTGCAAAAGTGATATTAGATTCAGTTTGTAAGACTTGAGGAATAGTACCATATACCAAAATTTAAATATATTATGAAAATGGAGTTATAAGCTGGGCATCATGGTGCATTCCTATAATCCCAGCACTTGAGAGCCTGAGGCAGGAGAATTGCCATGAATTTGAGGCCAACCTGGGTGGGCTACATAAGTGAGTTCAAAGCAAGCCTGTACTACACAGTGAGCCCCTGTGTCAAAACATAGAAATAAATGAACAAACCAACAGAAATGTATTTGGATTAAAATTGCTGGTAGAAGCATTGCCATTCTCTCCAAACTTCGGTTCATGAACTAGATTCCAAGGTTTGAAGTAAAAGGCACTTATTCATAACAGGTCACATATTATTAGAGCTGAAAGAAACAGACAGCTCATGTTGTCTACTTCGCTTTATATACGAGGAAACAACATTCAAGAAATGAAATTTGGTACCAGCCCTGCACCCAGCAGGGTATGCTGAGACAGCAATTGAGACTAGGCATGGTGGTGCATGCTTGTAATCTCAGTGCTTAGGAGGCTGAAAAACAGAAAGGATCTTGTGGCCAGTCAACATTTTGGCCCTAGCCTTTCAAGGTCAGCAAAGGCTCAGGACATAAGAGAACCTGTAATGCAACATCATGGAACTCAGTTGAGCTCCACATTTTCTGAACAAGGAGATTATGGAGCTACAGAGGAAAGAGATCAAAGTTCTATAGTGTGCCTGGGGAGAGTCACATGAAGAGAAAACTTTCTCTTAGGCTCTCACAGAGAGCAAACTGGTTAAGCATTAGCCATGACTCATCCACATGGATGGCACAAAGGATCGACAGAATAAGGTACAAGATAAACCCTGAGGGGACTTCACTAACCTCATAAGAAACATAAAGTACATGTATTAGTATATAAGTCTTGCTCTATCTAGGTCTTAACCATCCAGCAGAAAAGTATAAAAATAAAGTATACATCATGGGGCCATAATATTAAGTTGAGGTGTAAATGGCTATGGTCGACAACTTCTTCGGATAACTCACCATTGTTGTGGAATGCTGGACTGTGTTGGAGAGTTCAAGCACCTAAGTTGGTTGAATGACAATGGAGTGCCCATCTTTGACAGGTGTAGACAAAGGAAGGGGTATAGAAAGGAAGAATCATGATGTGTGTGTAAGGACTGTACAGTGGGGATAGATAACGCTGAGCTTCTACATAATTCTATGAGAGGCAAGATTTGTACTAATGGTGGTTGGACAGGATATTATGTCAGCTTCTAGTACTATGGACAACCACTAGGAAAATATCAAGGTAGAAAGTATTAATTATTGAATCCTTGATGTAATTCAGGTATAAAAAATAAGATAAGCAAAGAGCTACACTCTTTATTTACTGATAAGAGACATACGGTGTAATAATGTCTGTAAGTATAA
>PVKA01012070.1:0-58900 GCA_004027165.1 Ctenomys sociabilis | reverse complement strand
GTGGAGTGTGTGTCATCAGAGTCCTGTGGGACCAGAGAGCTTGGGTGGCTGGCAGGACCCTGACAGCCTCTGTGCAGAGAGCAGGCTGTGTGTGCATCCTCACCCTGAGGGGTTGCACGGAGTAGCCAGAACTGGATGGCACTCAGTGAATCCGTCTGCAGAATCTGGCAAAGCAGCTCCAGGATCTGTGGGGAGGAGAATGGGCCAGGTCAGCGAGACCCATACACATCCACCCAGCAGGGCAGGCAAATGTGGGTTCAAGGGCACCAAGGGGCCCCTTCCTCGAAGTGGGCTGTGGAAGCCACATGGCCTGATTTCCACAAAGGTCCCTGCCTCTACTTGGGGGACCCTGTAATCTATGAGGTCTTTCTCACAACACACTCAGAGCAGTGCTTTTTTTATTCTTTCCTTCTATCTTTCTTTTCCCCTCCCTCTCCTCTTTTTTTTCTTTTTCTCCTTCTTTCCTGATCTCTCTCTCTCTCTCTCCCCTCCACCCCTTTATCATGAGGGCAGTGGGACTCAGAGCCTCACGTGTGCCTGGCATGCACTCTACCACCAAGCTACCTTCAGCTCCTGGAGCAACATAGGCTGGGTTCAAACTTATGATGTTCCTGCCTCAGCCACCCATAGTGCTTGCATTACAGACATAGGCTACTGTTCCCACTTGGAAGACTTCCCCTCCCCTCTGGACAGACAAATAATCCAGGGCTTTTTAAGAGGAAGACACTGAACAAAGACTGTGTGGCAGAAGTAGGCCTCAGCATGGGGCACGTGGGGTCCTCACTCCTGAGCCGCAAAGAGAAATCACCAAGCCCTACATACCTGGGCACTTCGTGTGGGGATTCCGGGTACCCCACAGGCCACCCCCCCCAGCTCCCAGAGTCTGGAGATGTTAGCAAAGAGAGCAGAGTCCCGGTGGGCGGCCCACAGGACAGGGTGGGCTGGTTCTGCCAGCTGCCCAGTGTGGGGCTCCTTCTGCTCAGCAGCGAGCGCGCTGGGCTTCTCCACATGTCCTCAGCAGCGCTTGCTGTCCTAGCTTCTTCCGGGTTCCCTTTTCCCTGTGTTCACTAGTCAAACAGCATTAGAAGATCCACTATCTGAGATAGGCTCGAGGGGCTTCCTAGGCCAGTTTTCTGATGGTGGCTATGGCTCTGGCAGGTTGCAGTTGGGGCTCATGGTGGGAGGTGGAGCGTCTGGAGCTCTAGGAAAGTGGGATTCCCTCAGCACTTGAGGTTGGTCTTTCTGGGACCTGTTGGGGTTTGTCACAGTCAGCAGGTTGGCCTGTTCCTTGGCCCAGTGGGACCTAGACCCAGCCATCTCCCACTCCCCAGGAGCCACCTGCTCCGGTGACTCCCCCATCTGCCCCCATGCCCTGATCCGTCCTTTGCATCCAACTCACCTGCCCTGTGCCCCCTCCCCACAGGCCCGAGAACCTAATTCCAGACATGCTGAGGATGTCCTAAGGTGGGGAGAGTCCAGCTCTAATCCAGACCTGCTTCTGCTTTGCCAGGGACCTGGTTCACAGAATGATGCCTGGGAGTGTCTTAGCCTCCCCATCTATGGGATGGAGACCCTGGGCTCTCGCCCCTTAGGCCCTTGGCCAGGTGCTCCAAAGGCTCTGCTGGCTTTGGAGCTTTGCCAAGCTCCAAAGGCTCTGCTGGCTTGAAGGAAGGGCTTTTAAAGGTGCAGGCTACACGTGTGCCCTTCCAGGAGCATTTTAGCAGTGACCTAATGCCCTGACCCATTAGAACCTTCTTGGGCCTTGATGGGGAAACTTGAACACAGAGCAGATGGTCTCGGCTCTGCTGGAACACAGAGCAAATTCCTCTCAGGGTCGAGACCAGGCTGGGCCTGGACCAGCAGGCTGTGAAGTGCAGCCTCCTGGGGTGTGGCTTGAGAGTGCCCTGGGTGGGACCTTCATGTCCCTGCCTCTCAGTGCCTTTGCAGCTCCTTTTGTGGCTCAGCAGATGCTGCATCTGGGATGGACCTTCAGTGTAAAAGTGCTCAGCTCCAGTTGCATAGGCCATGGAACTAAGGCCCTTAGTGGGAGAGGACTCACACAGAAAGGGACAGGTTGGCACAGGCCCCCTAGAGGCAGGAATCAGAGCTGGCTTACTGATGCCCCGCACAGGGGATTCCCAAGGCCCAGTATCCGCAGGCGAAGTCAGGCCCAAAAGCAGCGTGGAAGGTGCTAGTTGGGAAAGCTGGCAGCAGGGGCTGTTGGCATCTCTGCTGTGGGAGCAGGACTCACCAGCAGCTCCTGGTCCTGCAGGAGGGAGGCCGAGGTTCCTCCATCTCTGCTGCAAGGGCGGCTCCTCTGGCCCTGGCGGAAGCTGCGGCGACTGAGGGCGCGGGCGGAGGTGGGGATGAGCCTTCCGGTCTCAGAGGAGTGCTTCGCGCCCTGCTCCCTCTGAGGCTCCTCCTTCTGCTGAGACTCCAGCAGCCAGCGAGGAGGAGGGAGAAGGAAGAATAGGAAGGTGGCAAGAGGGCTGAGGTGCATCTCCAGGGCCCCACCTCCGCCATCCAGCAGTACAGTAATGCCAGGGGAGCAGGATGTCCCCCGGACCACCACTGCCCTCTTTTATTTATTTATTTATTTATTTATTTATTTATTTATTTATTGTATTTTAGGGAAGGGTCTACAGGGTGTTCAGGGTCTCACTACTAGATTGGACTCATAATGATTCACCTGTTTATAGCCTTGCAAGAACTGGGATTACAAGCGTGCACCCCCAGTCTCGATCGCAGTCTCAGTGTGCCCTGGGGGTGGGGGCAGCCTGGGGATCGTATCCCTGGCCCCCGTGCCTGCTTGCAGGTGCTTAATCCGCTGAGCTATTTGGCCGGACCACTAACCTCTTTTGGATTGAGGCCTTCCACCAGAGAGGTTGCAACTAGCAAGAGCGACTCCTCCCCAAACTCAACACTGTACGGTCGAACAGTGCCCCGGTGGACCTTGTTCGGCTACCCATACTTGTCCTCTCTGTACCCCTCCCCAGCCCATCAGAGATCTGAAAACAGCGTCCTGGCCTGGCTGGGGCTCCATTGCCTATCTCATTCCCAGCCCAGGCCTCCAGGGTCACCCCTCAGAGCCTAGCAGCCTTCCTTTGGCCTCTGGGGCCTCCTGCCCTTGCAATTCCAGATAAGCCCTATAGCTCCTTCTCCCCTCTTTAGCTCCTTCTCCCCTCTTTAAAGGTGATAAACTGAGACCCAGGCAGCCTCGCTGCTACCCTGAGTGCCGTGGCCTGTTAGCTGAGAGCAGGGGCAGAGACTGAGTTTCTGCTTTTCCACTCTGGTTGACCAAGACAGACAAGAGAGCAAACTCAGCCATAGGATGAGACCTGTCCCAGGACCACGTTCCATTTGCTTCTTTTTTATCTTTGTCAATTTACTACCCAACATTAACCACAAGGTCACCCCCAGCCACCCCATCCCGTTACATCTCATTATGTGTCCATGTCCACAAGGCATCTCTGCTAGGAGCCCTCTTGGGTCTCCTCACCCTCCTCTGACCCTTGCTGACACCTCCTCCCAATGCAGTCCACTGTTTCCTCAACACTCAGCCTCCTTCTTGGCTCTGCACCCACCTCTTTGTTCTTCAACTCTGTCTCCTTGGTAAAGACAGCTATTCGGGAAGCCAGCTCCTTCAACTCCCTCTTCCAGGCCTCTGGGAGGAGGGGACAAGATGCTGGGGCTCTGCTTCCCCTCCCTGGAGCACCAGGGCTGGGAGGGCAGGGCAGGTACAGGGCCACGTGGAATGACCCCACCCCCATCCTTCTAGGCCTTTCTGCTCTGGTCCTAAGGAAGGGGGGAGGGAGTGGAGCTCTGTAGAGTGGAGGATTACAAAAGGCACAAGGGTGGGGTGGGGCTCGCTTCTCTTCCAAAGGAAGGTGGTGTGGTTGTCCTGCCTGGGGCATTCTTGGGCCTGTTGGAGGACATCAGGATACTTGTGTCTGGGTACTCATTGCCTGATCTGGCATTACCTCCTTTAGGTACCCAGAGCCAGGACTGAGATAACTTGCCAACACATCTTTGTGAATACAACGAACCACTTCTGCAGCCATGATGTGGATGCCACAGCCAGCGGGACACACGTCCCTGCCCTGGCCTGGCTGCCTGGCCCTTCCCTCAGAGCTTCGGCCTAGCAATGTACTTCCCTACTCCCTGGTAGCAGAGCAGGTCAAGCTCTGCTGGGCAGATGCCTCTAAAAGACTACACAGCACTGTGGCGGTTGGTGTCTCCACACCTGAGCACGCCAGTCCCTAAAGAGTGCAGATACCTGTCCTCTCTGTAGCTGCAAACCAAACAGCTGCTGTCAAAACTCAGCTTGGGGCCCGGGAGATGATTCAGTGGAATAAGCGCTTCCCTGGCAAGTGCAAGGGCCTGAGTTCAATCCCTGATTCCACCAAAACAAAACAAAACAAACTCAGCTTGGCCTCTGCTATTTATTCTTCCTCAACATCTCAAATCAGGGGCATGTTTCTGAGGCCTAGGACCTCAGATGGGGCAGAAATGCATGGGTGAGGCTGCCAGGCAAAAAGAGGGGGATAGGGGGGTCATCCTGTGGGCCCCTCCCACCTAAGAGTAGAGTTCCTTCTCAGGCACCCACTCAGGTAGGGCAGCTCTTAGGGACAGCTGTGTGCATTCAGGAGGAAGCATGTGGCCCAAGTACTCACCTGAAGGGAGCTGGGGGTTCCGATTAGACTGTGGGTCCCCAATAGGGACCGAGATGGTGGGCATCCCCATCAGACAGCGGGGTAAAGGTGTGAACTGAGGCAGGGGGTTCAGAGAGAACTCGTCCCTGACGACACAGACAGGCTTCCCAGTGAGATCTGTGAATGAGTAGAGGCTGTGGGAGGGGGGCCTGTCTCCACTCAGGAGCCCCAGGAGACCAGGAAGAGACTCAGTACCTACCAGCACATCCACCATCAGCAGAGCCAAGCAGCCCTGGTGCCAGTGAGACCCACCATCTCCCCACCCACGGGGCATGGAGAAATGGACCGAGAAGGGCTTTTTTCTAGTCTTCTCAATCTCTCCATCTGGTCTATTTCCCACTCTGTACCAGATGCCAGCTCCAGGACAGCAGCAGTCCTGTCCTGTTCTTCGCTGCTTTGTCCCCAAGACTTAGAAAGTGTCACCTTCTAGCTTGCATTCAGTGAATGCTGGTGATGGATGGATGGATGGATGGATGGATGGATGGATGGATGGAAAGCTGAGTGGGAACTCAGCTCTAGGGCAGAGAGGGAAATCACATAGGGTACCTTGGTTCACCCAGGGAGGAGCCTGGGCTTCCCTCCTGATCCCATGTCAGACCAGAGTTGGCACTAGGCAGCCTTGGGACCCTGATTAGACCTCACGTTCTCTGGGCCTCAACCTGGGCGTAGGCTGGAGGAACACATCCTTGCCAGGTCTCAAGGTCAATTAGCGATCACCCTGCCAGACCTGTCCTGCCCCCACCGAGCCCTGGCAGACCGAGCCCTACCTTGGATGTGGGTCACATGCTGGGGGTGGGGGTGGTGCCTGGAGAAGAAGGAGTGGTGGCTGAGACGGCCAAAGCGGTACGTGCCGGAAGTGTGGGGCTTGGGAGTCCTCAGCACTTCTTGGATCAGCTCCAAATCCACAATGCCTGGGGTCACTGGTTCTTTCTGTGGTCTGCCATCCCCATGGCTCTGTGGCCTAGGCTCTGACTTCTTCTCAGGTTTCAGATTAGCCTTTGGACTGAAGGAGAAGGTTTATAGGGAAGTGATCAGACCTTCTGTCTTGTAGCAGTGCCTGCCCCAAACTCTGAGCTGGGTGCTTTCCACGGACACCCTTGTCAGAGACTCAGAAATCTTCCCGGATGTCAACCTTCCCCCAACCATGGCACCCAAGGTTCAGCTCCCCCAGAATCCTCTCCAGTGGCACCATCCAGTCCCAGGGAGCCCGCGTCTTCCTAAGATGCCTTCTCCAGTCTATCTGTGAGAGCTCAGATGGAATCTCCCAGAACCCAGTTTTCTCCCAGAGAACAAATCTGGAACTAGAAAAAGAAACCTCACACCCACCTAGTCCTCCACACACCTGGGGTGGAGCAAGGCTCCTTATATGCACCTCCTCTGAGGGGCAAGGGCTGGCCCCAGCAAGTCCTATCCCTAAGCCCAGCTTTGGCAGCCCAGAGGAGCCAGCTGTCACCTTGCCCCCACCAGGTGGTCCTGGGCCAGATCCAGAGCCAATGCAAGACCAGGCAGGCCATCCTTTCCCATAGGGTCCCTCCCAGGAGACACAGATTAACAGGCAGCTGTCAGGGCTGTGACGCTGTGGGGAAGCGTCCCCAGCGAGCTGGGCATCTCTGGGCCAGCAGGTCGGGTTCCCTGTCCCCCATCCTATCCTGAGGATCCTGGAGGGAGAGTGGAGGTCAGCTCGGCAAGGCTGTGAAGGCCGGGCCTCGCCCACTGGGGGCCTGGCGCAGACACCTGCCTGGTGACTGTCTGCTCCTCCTTGTCCTGCTGTTCCTGGCTGCAGAGGCTCCCTTTGGAGGAGAATAGATGGGCTCTTGATATGTTAAGCCAGCAGTGCTGCCCTTGGACCCTGTGAGGACGCCACTGACCTGGGCCCTGGCTTTCCTGTTCCAGTCTCCTTTCTCCACTAGGCAATCTGGGACTTAAAGAAAAACTGTAAACCACCTTGGGAAACCGTAGGCAGCTACCTCTTCTACCCCTAAGTCAGAGAGGCATCACCCCTGAATCGTCGCCCCACCCCAGAATGCCTGTGCTTGTTTCCGCCCTGGCTTGTGTCTTCTTCCCCTACCTGGGAAGGTTCCTGCCCACAGGCTCTGATAACTTAGCTGAGGATTGCCTGGGGGGCCACTGGTGCCAGCAGAGGGTGAAGAGGGGCTGTTTCTCCAGGCCCTGCAGGCCACGGAGCCCCCCTCGGCTGCCTCTGTCTTCTGCCCGGCCCTGCCCCCCACACCCTTGGTCAGCAGGGGAGTGTTTAGGACCCTACCTTGTCAGTGGGTGTTCTGGAAGCTGAGTCCTCACCTCTGCTGCCATTGTAGTGTTTCTAAAGGAATGAGGACCAGTGCCTTAAGGCTGGGGATGAGCACCAGGAACTCCCACTGGTGGGGGGCTGGGGGTATAACTTGGGCCAGACTCTGGGGGCGGGGGTGATGGAGGACAGCTTGTAAAGCCCGACACTTGCCCGCTTTTTCACCCAACATTTTTTGTCTCAGCTGTGCAGAAACTCATGTAGATGTGTGACACAGGCCATCAAGAAGAATATTTCTATTAGTACCACTCCAGATAGCAAAACCCTGGTGACAACCCAAATGTCGAATAACAGAACAATGAACATAACAAGCTATGCGACATCTGGACCGTGGAGCATTTTATTGCTATGAAAATAAATGAGCTGCAGCGTTATGCAGCAGCGTGGATGAGCCTTACAGATACACAGGTTGGTCAGGGGAAGTGCTTCAGACCATGTGGCACGAAATGTCATTTTAAAAGCAAAGTTGAAAGGCAAGAGAAATCATGAATGTGTGATTGAGCAATAGCAGCAGAAATGGGGACCATTCTGGAGGGGGAAAAGCTGGGGAGGAGCGCATAAAGCACGCAGGCCAGGTGTCAGGGGCGGTGCTCCAGTTGCCGTGTGGGCGGGGTATGCCCGCCTGTTGATGTTCATTATATGAGTAAATTAACTAAGTAAGCTGGATGAAGGGAGACAGAGGCTAAGACCAAGAATCATGACTAATATAAATCTAGGGACCTACTAAATATATGTAACTCCATATCCAGCATATGCATGCATTGTGAGGGATGCTGGGGAAGCGGAACAATGCACTCTGAGAATTAACCCCCAGGGACCCTGGCAATGCCCAGAGTCGGTCCTTGTAAGGTTAGCACCTGGGGGACTGGCCTACTCAGAGGCCCAGTGGGGAGAGACTTGCAGAAGCCACGCATCCGGGGCCAAGTGCCCAGCCATCCCCTCAGGGCCCCTGATCTTTTATCTAACTGTAAGTGTCTTTTTAGGAAGCTTTGGTACCTTCGGTGACAGGGTGGGCCCTAGGGCATGCGGTGCCCTGAAACCAACCATCTGTAGGAAAAGACACTTTTAGGATGGACTTTCTAATGCTTTTGACGGTCATGACAATAAGAAACCCATGTTTCCAGTTCACGTAAGTGAGTGCACATGTAATGCCGAAACCAGACTTCCCTAGAACAGCAGGTATGCATGGATGCGTGTGTCCTGGGCTTTGTTTCCACTCTGTGAACGTTAGATGTGACCCATCAAATTGCTGCAACTGTGTGGGTCAGGAGTCAGACCCACAGTTCTGGAGAGAGGTCAGCAGGGGCCTAGCAGGTCAGGACCGACTCCTCCGAAGTGAGGCAGGTGGGACTGCGGGGCCTGCCTCGGCCCTGCCCTCTGTCCCTGGGCTCCCAGACAGTCAGATTCAAGGAATCGAAAGACTGCCACTGATTCACCACAGGACTTCCCCTTTGCCCCTAGCCTTCGAGGCCCTCCCCAGGGACCTGGTCTGGTTCCAGGGGCTATTTCCTCCCTGGAAAGGCCCTGGACTCACCGAGGAAGGTGTCTGCTACACAATACGAGCAGGAAGCCCCTATGGTTGAGCAAGGAGGTGGGAGAGAGGACTCACCAAGGCACAGTCCTCTCGGTGCTGTGGACAAGTCTGCCCTCTGTGACTGCACTGGGCCCAGTGGTTGCTAGGTTACTCCTTGCCCACAACTCCAGAACCACTCCCCACCACCCCTCACCCCCCACACATACCCAGCTCCTCTTTCCCTCTCCTGGAAGTCTTTCCTGAGGACTCTGTCTTGTCCCTCTGAGCTCCTCCACTACTTCCCATGGGGACCAAGGGAGAGGAGGCCGACTGGTTTGACCAGCCGTCAGCAGGCAGAGAGAGAGTCTGGCCATGGATGCTGCTCGTGCCATGTCCAGTGTCATCAGCTACAGCCAGCCAGACATGGGGATGGACAGGCTCCCCTCGGGAGCAACCCCCAGGGGACTGGCTGTCTCTTAGAGGGTCCTGCCCGAAAGGTCCAGAGTGTCCCTGCGGACCTGATGGGTCAGCTGGGAGGAAAGATTGTAGGTTTTCAGTTGGGCAGCAGGTTCTGACACCTCTTAGACGTGTCACTGTGGAAGATGTCACCTCTGTGTTGCCAGAGATGTGGAGCTCTGGGTTCAACTGCATATTCTGCTACTTGCTAGCTGTGTAGCTCAGCCAACTTATCCAGCAGCTCTAAGTCCAGGTCCCATACCTCTGAAATGGACATTATACTTCTACTTATTCCCTACTAGAAATGTTGATGTGAGTTAATCCACATTCAAGGGCTTAGGATAGTGTCTGACACCAAAAGCCTCTCTTGCCCTATAACACAGGGCCCCTCATCTCCTGCTAGGTTTGCTCTCAAGAGCAAGTGAGCTAGTGGGTGTGAGGCACCTCTGCTAATCTGGCATGCAAGAGATGCTGAAAGGATAACAATAGGCATTGCTCCTGGTAACTTGACGGACAGGGCTACATCCCGAGGTGGGCAGTTCGTTCATAAGTACATTGAGTAATTCACTTTACTTCACTGAAGCTCAACATGCAGGCCTGTCAAATGGGGATGAGGATAATCCTCAGGCCACAGAGCTGGGATGGGATCAGAGGCTGGGAGGCCATCCGTAACCTCTCAGAAGCCCCTCGGGCTAACTCCCGGGGTGTAGGAAGATGGGGAGTGAGAGGCAAGCTGAAGCCCTTCTTACGTTCTGCCCCTTCGAGCTAAATAAAGGGGGCTTCAAACCACTAAGGCTGCCCAAGGAGGGCCCCTGAACTTGGCCTTCCTCCAAGTGCTCCTTCAGCTGCCGCGTCGCTTGGAATGGCTCTTGTCTGTGTGGTCTTAATTTTCCTGGGCTTGTTATCTGCAAGACTCAGGTGATTCTTTGGAAACCATTTTGGAAATTCCCTTCTGCTTGCTTCGGAGAATTCTGGCAAACATAAGATAACACTATTGTATTTGAGAGCTGAGAGGCTGTCTTCCCATGACTGGCCCTTCCTTGTGGCTTTCAGCACTGGGCATTTCCCATCATGCTGAGGCAGCTGGCATCTCCCCTTCCCATGCTGCCTTTCAAGGCTTCTGTTGCATGTAGAGGTGAAGGAAGCCTCTGCATGCAGACTAGAAGGAGATACCCTAAGAAATGTTATGGAGCCAGTAGAATAAGCTTATTCAGTAGAATAAGCACTTCCTTGGCAAGCACAAGGACTTGAGTTCAATCCCTGGTTCCGCCAAAACAAAAACAAGCAGAAAGAAAGAAAGAAAGAAAGAAAGAAAGAAAGAAAGAAAGAAAGAAAGAAAGAAAGAAAGAAAGAAAGAAAGAGAAAAAGAAAGGAGGGAAGGAAGAAAAGGAAGGAAGGAAGGAAGGAAGGAAGGAAGGAAGGAAGGAAGGAAGGAAGGAAGGAAGGAAGGTCTCCCAGGCTGGTTTGTAGAAGATCTGGAGAACATCAGATTTCCTTGTTGCTGGCGCTCAGTAGGAGCGAGATCTGTGTGCCTGGGAAGGGTGTGAGGCAGTCCTTGACCTCCATCAATGCCTCAGTTATAAAAGAAGCAATATAAGACCTTGTGACGTACTTCCTGTGTGCCAAGCCTTGAGCTAAGCCCTTCAGATACAGTATCTCAGGCCTACAGATGCAGAAACTTGCCCAGAGAAGTCCTTTGCTGTGTGTTATCATCTATGCTCCCACACTCTTCTGTCTTGAATGCAATTTTTTGAGAAAGATAACATCCTAATTTCCATATAGGGCTGAGAAGATAGCTCATGGCCTACGTACCTGCTTGGAAATCATACGTCCTGAGTTTGATCCCTGGTACTACAAAAAAAAAAAAAAAAAAAAAAAAAAATCGATATAGCCCAATTGACTAATTATATTCTATTTTAATATAGGATTTTGTGTCCTATTTAAGAGATCTTTATCCATCCAAGGTTTATGAAAATATTCTCCATATTATTTTCACCTTTCAAATTGAGATCTGTGATAAACCAGGAATAGAGTTTTACATACTGTGTATAGTATAAGGGTCAAGATTAACAGATTTTTCCCATATAATATTCATCTTATCTAGCAACATTATTTATAATATTGTCCTTGTCCTGCATCCCTGCATTACCATATTTATCAGAATGTGCATGTCTGAATGCATGGGTCTGTGCCTAGACTTCCTGTCTCTCACCTTATGGATACTACCTTAATTCCTGGAGTTCTCAGTACCTCTCGATGCCTAGAGGTGTAAGACTTCCAGCTTTGTGTTTAAATTGTCTTGGTTTTTCTCATTCTTTCGGCTCTTCATATAACCTTTATGTTGGGACTACAAATTTACAATTCTAATTTTACATACTTCTCTAGAGGATAAACTGAGGCTTGGGATTATCGGTATCATCCTTTTGAGATTTCTCACTGTCTCTTGAGGGGTGGGCCGTCCTGTCTCCAGCACTGTCACTAAGACCACAAGCCTATAGACGCTCCAGGGCAAGAACCTTCCTAGCACAGGCCACGCCCACCCTCTTGAGTCATCTGACAAGTTCCTCCTCAGATCTCCTCATACAATACATACGGAGGCTCTGACTGCCTCCTGGCTCTGTGAGCACCTGGTCATCCTGGGCCCCTGCTGGACTGCCATTTTTTCTCTTGCTCTTTCCTTTTTTAAAATTTTTAAATTTATATTTATTTCTTTTGTATTTTAAGGAAGGGTCTACAGGGTATTCAGTTCTCACTACTAGATTGGACTCACAGTGATCTGCCTGTTTACAGCCTCCCAAGTGCTGGGATTACAGGCATGCGCCACCACGCCCAGTCTCAATGCTGGCCCAGTGGGCCCCGGGGTCCGGGCCGACATGGCATGGCACAGCAGGTGTGGGAATGGAACCTCCAGCCCCTGGGCCTGCTTGCAGGCACTTTAATCCGCTGAGCTATTTGGCCAGCCTTTGCTCTTTCTTTCCACCCTTCACAGTAATGACTCACAGGAGACTGGAGGCTCCCTGCAGAGGCCCCCAATAACTTTAGAATAGTTTAGGAATATCCACAAAAGATTTTGCTGGAATCTTAGTAGTAATCAGGGCAATCTTGTATATTTATTTGAGGCGAATTGAAAATCTTTCCTGTGTGGAGACTTTCAATCCACGGGGTGTGGTGTGTCTTTTCATTTCAATTACGAGTGCTGGGGTTTGAATTCAGGGCCCTGAAATATTTCAGTTTTTATGGGAAGTTGTACACGGTATTGTATTTTTTATTTTGATGATGTTGCTAGTAAAGGGGAAGACAAGTGATTTTTGTGCATTCAGTAACCTTTGAGAACTCCTATGTTTAGTTCTAGGAGATGTGTTACCGATACACTGAGATTTTCTGCATAGATAATAATATAATCCAAGACTGAAGACTGTTATTTCTTTTTTCCAATATATATGGCTTTTACTTCCCTTTCTTGACTTAATACACTGCCCAGATCTTTCTTTCTTTTTTTTTTTTTTTTCTGTTTAGTGTGTTTGGTACAGCCTTTCGCCACACAGGTCAGATTCATAGTGATTCTTCTATTTTCAACCTCTCCAACGGCGGGATTACAGGCATGAACCACCATGCCCAGACTCAGTGGCCGGCTCAGTTCGGGAGCAAGGCAGGCGCGGCCTGTGGTGCGGGGACAGAATTGCGGGCCCTGTGCTTCCACCGTAGCATGAGCAGGTTTAGCGAGAACCTCGCCACCCCTTGCTCTTGGGCATCTCGGCGGTGCGTGGGCCTGTGCAGAAGGTGCTGGCCAAGGTGCACGGGAGCCTCGCGGAGCTACACAGCTCGACCGCTGCCACAGTGCTTAAAATCTTAACTACATATTTTCCCTCTTTTTTAATATATGCCTTTGTATGTTTAGTTTTCTAAGTTTCCCTTCTGCTGCTTAGCAGCGTCTCACAAGCTGTCATATTCCGTCACTTCATTGTTGCTCAGTTCAAGTATTCTAAAAAATTATCTCACTTGATCCATGGACTGGTTAGAAGTGTAGTATTTAGTCTCCAAATGTTTGAAGATTTTCCCCTTTATTCTGCTATTATTTCTGGGTTGTTTCCACTGCAGTTGGAGAAGTCACTATATCATTGTAATTCTTTTAATTTGTTTCATGGCTCTGGATAGTGTATATATTGGCAAACATCCCACGGGCCCTGGAAAAGAATATGCATTCTGTCATTATTGGGTAGAGTTTTCTTTAAGCGCTGATTAGATCTTGTTTGTTATTACTGGGTTCTTATACCTTCTTGCTGACCTTCTGGCTGGTTCTACCAATTGTTGAAAGAAGCTTGGCGATTCCAACCCTAACTCTGGACACATCTATTTCTTTTTCACTTGCACTATTTTTCTTCTGTGCCTATTTTAAGGCTGTTGTTTCAAGGTGCATGCACACCTAATTGCACTTTTGTCATTATATGATGTTCCCTTTCTGGTAATTTTCTTTGTTTTGAAGTTTATTTTATGGATATTAATGTAACCATTTTCTCCTTTTAATATATATTTATTTCTTTTTTGCTTTTTTTTTTGTGGAACCTGGGATTGAACTCAGACCCTTGTGCTTGCCAGGGAAGCGCCTACTCTACTGAGCCATCTTAATTCATATTTATATGATTTATTTTTTCCGTCTTCTTACTTTCAACCTATGTTGACATATTTTAATGAATTTTTTTTTACTTATCTATAGTGTTTTTGAGTGTACCTCTTTGTATAGTTATTGATAGTAGTTGTTTTAGGTATTTTATATACACAATTGTTAGGGGTTCTCAACATAGAAACCAGGCCTGGTTTCTTACAAGGAAGCAGGGTCACAGAAAGTTAGGCAGAGTAATTTTTCACATTTAATTTTACATTAACTCATCACATTACTTTTACATTAACCCTTTACATTCCTCACTGGTTTCTGTATATGATTCAAATCCTTGATTCATTTAGTTTATCATATGATTGGTTAGTGAGGGGACCCTAGTAACACTCAAAAAGGGATTTTTTTTTTTTTATCCAAGTGGTGATAGTTTTATATCTCTAGCTCTAGTAGAAGAATCCTGTCTTTTGTGGTATGGTATCCCCACAAGTATGATAGCTATTTGTACTCGGGCACAGATGGAATGGTGGTGACCCCTGGCAAATTTTTTGTCCATTTTATTTTTATATCCAAAAAGGTCAGGTAGGGAGACATAGAACTTAGAGCTCTGAGTAGCACTCTTTGTCCGGTCTAAGGTCTGAGTCAGCCACCATGTATAAGTGGTGGGAGAGCATCGAGCCTCTGTTAGCCCTAAGAAGAACCAGTAGAGCTACATCTGGTCAGTTTGAGCCTGAGGTGGTCAGCAGTCTTTTGTAAAGTCTACCTATCTGACTGTTGATCTGTTGAGGTTGGCTTAATGTGGGAGCAGTGAATCGAACCTTTTTTACTACCTTGTCTGTGATGGGAGTGCTCAGGACAACAAGGTATGGTCCAGTCCAGAGGGGTCCAAAAGTTGACAGGTCTCACTTCTTGATCTATACCAAGGATTTAGGTTCAGCTGCCAAAGGGGTGTTGGCTTCTCTGGGTTATGGTGTTGATGGTAGAAGAGGGAGTGTGTAGCCTGCAGAGCCTGTAAGGATTTGACGAGTTCTTGATTAGAAATGGATGTCAGGGTCCCCCAACTTAGGGATTCAAAGGGAGTGATCCCTTCAGTCTCAATCTTGTATAGTTTCTCTAATACCAGCACCAAGGGTGGCAATCTTCCAAATAGGATTTTAAAAGGAGTGAGCCCATCCCGTATGGGGTGCAGCATGACAGCAGCAGGGCCATCAGAAGCATAGACACCCTGTCTCCGGGCAGAGTTTGGACAGGGAGCTCCTCGGGGTGTGGTTTTGCTGTTGTATTTGGCCCAAGCTTTTGGGGTCAGTAGGCAGTATCTAGCTTCCATTTTAGGCCCAAAACACCAGAAAGCCTCTGAACTACTCTACCCATGAAAGCAGGCCCCTTCTCTGAGCCTACCGTAATGGGGAGCCCATACCGGGCGATGCTCATTCAACTTGATCTCAGTGAAATCTACTTCGACCTTCTCAAAAGGGAAGGTTTCCTGTCAGCAGACACAATTTTGTTCCAGGGGTTCCAATGACATTGGAAGGAGGGATGCAGGATTAATGGCCTGTATAGTCTCAAGAGTTAGGTGTGAGTCTTTAAGGAGGGCTTTTTGGTACTGGGCCAGCCTAGTGCCAGGACTCTACAGCAGCGTCTCCATCACATGGGACACGAACATGCTCGGCTTCTGTCCCGGAGGTAATTCGTTAGCCTTTGTTACTAACATAGCAGCTATTGCAGCGGCCTGCAAGCATGATGGCCACCCAGCAGCCACGTAGTCGAGTTTTTGGACAGACAGGCCACGGGATGTTTCCATGGTCCTAAAGTCTGAGTGAAGACACTCCTTGTAACTCCTTTTCTTTTTTCTTTTTTATGAACCAACAGCTAAAAGGGCTCAGTTAAGTCTGATAGGGCCAGAGCCAGAGCTCTTAAGAGTTTCTTGTTTAATCCTTTAATGCTTTTGCTATTCTGAATTCTAATCCAAGCAAGAGGCTATTACCCCTCTTCAGGGTTTTATATAAGGGGTTAGCAACAGAGACAAAATCTGACACCTAAAAACAACAGAAATTCATGGGGGGCTAAGGTAGAGACAAAAGGGTCTCACTTCGGCGGATACAGGGTGGGACAAAACTATGGTCAAAAAATGGGATTACAAGCACCGTTGCTCAGGTAAAATTGACTGGGCCCAGGACCAAATGGGGGTAGCGAGTCCCCACAGTAAGTGGGCATGAATGTAAAACAGGACCTCATCTGGTGGCCTTCAGACAATAATTTTTCCTGAGTAATGATCAATCCTAGATCAATCCAGTCTTTAGGGAGGTGAGCATCTGTTTGGTCTTTAGGTCTGGCTCACACAGGAACGTCCATCCCCCCACAGGTGACCTTATCTGGTCTTTGTCGTCTCCTCTGAGGGCCTGCTCCTATCTGACAGCCTACAATATTTCTATCTAACTCTGCTGCCTGCAACATTATTACCAAAAGGCACCAGATTCTTAGATAAAACTTTTTCAAGAACAGTAAAGCGAAGTTTGAATCCATGGAACATCATGTCCATATCATTGGCACTAGTGTCCCCTCCTCTGAATCCTCCTGTGAAAGGCAAACAATTCTGGGAAGTAGCTGTCAAGGGAACACAAAAGAATCTATCTTTAAATATAACATAGTGCAGGGCGTGGTGGCGCATGCCTGTAATCCCAGCACTCAGGAGGCTGAGGCAGGAGGATTGTTGTGAGTTCAAGACCAGCCTGAGGTACAAAGTGAGCTTAAGGCCAGCCTGAACTGCATAGTGAGACCCTGTCTCAAAAAGAGAAAAAAAAAAAAAAAAAAAAAAAAAAAAAAAAAAAAAAAAAAAAAAAAAAAAAAAAAAAAAAAAAAAAAAAAAAAAAAAAAAATATATATATATATATATATATATATATATATATATATAACATAGCATACCAGATCCAGTTAGGTGGGAGCAGATTTAAGCACCTTAAATATAAAGTGTAACCAGAGAGCTGTTATTTTTTATCAACCATGGACATTTCAGTGGTTAAATCTCTGTAGAGTGTTAACAGGCAGCAGTTATACTTTTATAGTGAACATTTGACATCAATTTGACGCAGTTGTGTATCATACGTATCATACAAGTTTTTGTTCATGTTGGTTTGACATGAATCTTTTATTATATATGTCAATGACATATATAACATAAGATATATCAGTTTAGATGTCACTTGGACCAGCTGGTGACTCAAGAGAAAACATGGTTTAAAGTCAATATATAAATCTATAAACAAATATGTAGATCAAACAAATATCTTTACAAAACCAGAGTGTACTCAAATAAATATATTTCTGGCCAGGTTAAATTATGATAAAACACTTTTTTTCGGTCTATATTTTTATTTTGTACTTTTTTTCTGTTATGAAGCAGTAACTTATTCCTGCAGACTTTTTATTTTTGCAGTTTGCAACAGATAACCAGAAGCATAGGCCGGGGGAGGGGACTCAGAATTCCCTGCTGTGGCCACAGCAGGAGAGCAGTAAACCTCCCTAGAAAAGGCAGGACAAATAAGGACCAGTGAGTTGAGCTAGTGAGCTCCATGGGTTTTTGTTACTCTGTCATCAGCTCAACAGTGAAAGGAGGGGGTAGAGAGATGGAGAGAAAACCCAGGAGACAAAGCAAGAGCAGTGGCTGCAGCACCCGTGGCTGAGGCTTCCCTGGACGCAACGGGGCCCAGGATACGACAACAGAAATCTCCAAATCATTCCCCACTTTACCTTGGGATTTATCAAAGTTTTGATTCATTTAGCTCAGGACAGTTGGTTTACTCTGTACTGTTCTGGACATAACGAAGGTCCCAGTAGTGTCCCTTTTCAATCTACACACACAGTAGAAGCCCAAGACTAATGCAGCTTGACACCACAGCAATAACCACGATGTCGCAGGGCACCTGAGCTAGGTTTGTGCCCTTTTGCATTTCCAGGTAGACTGTCACAAAAGGCAAGAAGGGAAAGAACAGAATTAATACCATTGCTTTCACCCTGCCACAAGCGTAGCTGGGGGTGCGGGTGCATTGGGGACAGAGGATAATAAACGAATCAGACACAAACAAACAAATGGACAACAACCTCCCAGGAAATTTTGGTTTCCCTCTTTTTTTTTTTTTTTTTTTTTTTTTTTTTACTTTACTAATTCAGACTCTTGGCTGGATTTCAAACCATAACAAACTGTCAACATTCCTATAGATTTCCTGGTAAGGTAGGTAGCACAGGGTTCTCCCTGCAACAAATTTAAAGCAAAAGAGGAAAGCAAACCTCATGGGGCCTTTGGCCCAAGACAAATCCAGGAATATTTATCTACCAGAAAACAGACTCTCTCAGTGTGAGAAACAACGTGTCAAGAGTATCTCAGGTATACTCATCTGAGGTAGATTGACATAACTTTCACACCTGGAAGTTAGGGTCCATCGACATTAGGCCCGAGAGAAGAACAAAAGCCAATCAAATCTTATTTAGGTCAGAGTAAGGTCTGTTATTTTTTACATCGTGGCATTCTGTTCCTTTGGCCATTTTGGGGCAGTTAGCTGAAATCAGCTTTGGGGCCAAAACCACCCAAAAGTGGCTCACGGACACAGTGGCCAGGTGGACCTTTTTAAAGAGTATCTTGCCCGTGGGGACAAAGACAAATCCGATGCTCCGGTCCACAGTTGTGGAGAGAAGCAGGGTCCAGGGGATTTATGTTGCGTCCAACTCCTCCTGTGACTCACAAAGGGGCGCCCAACAGAACAAAGACTCTTACTGGCAAGAGGTTCCATACGGCTCGTGTTGTTCAAATCAATAAAGAATTTGAAAACTTCTGGAGACATGTATAAGTCCAGGACCAAAGAAATTTTCCAGATTACAGTTCTCCAAAAAAAAAAAAAAACCACCAAAAAATAAAAAAAACAAAATGGTTTCTATTTGATCTCAGTTAATAGGATTCCAGACGAGTCCCCAAATGTTATGGGTTCTCAACATAGAAACCAGACCTGAGTCCAAATTAAAATTTAAATATGAGCCTTTTATTACCAGGTCCTGTAGGAGACACTTTCAGGTTCTCATCTTGGTCCAAGAAGCCAATATTTTCAATCCCAAAGTTATGTTATTGGAATCCCATCACACTGATTCCAGTATTTTCAATCATTGGGGAGTCGAGGGATTCTAAGTCCAGAACAAAGATGGCTTTCTGGAACCAAAAGAGTGACCCAGGTCCTCACCCAGTTTTTATTCAATAGGGGAGTGGCTTGAGGAGGAATGACTGAGAATTGTGGGAAGCAAGGTGACCCTGTGAGCTGAGGTAGGTGGGTGGCCTACATTTACCTCTGCCATATACAGAATGGATATGCAGAGAAAGAAATCTGCATTATAATATTATACCATAGAGATAGCATCTAATGCTTTGGGCGGCCTGGTGCACTTCAGCTTTGATGTAGTCTTTCAAGCCCCAGGAAGTCATAGTCTCTACCTCGAGGCTCGATCCAGCTGGTGGTGCAGAGCTTTAGCTCTACCTTTCTGTACCAGGGAAACACACTTACCACCTTCAAAGACTTTCACCAGTATCTCAGCTAGAACAATACACATTTCTTAAGGCCAACTGCAGGATAAACAGAAGTCCTAGCCAGCTCTTTACATGACAATATGAGGAAATAGGGTCAGGCTTTAGTCAAAATGGAGACAGTTGCTCTTCTTTCAAGGAGAGCTGCTCAGGTGGTCTTCCACAGGGTCCGGGATGCTTGACCATACTCACAGAGGAGCAGACAAAATGGCCAGGAGCCTTGGAAGTACAAAGGTTTTAAAGGTAGAAACTGCATCCTGTTTGGCAAACAAATTTGTCATTTAACATAGAACAGTACCTTTAGGGACAGCGTGACCATTACTCAGCATACTTTTTTTTCTGGGAGCACTGTTTCCTGGGAATTCCCAGTCTACTGATGATTTATCAATGGTACACCAAGCCTCCTTCTGGTCTTACAAGGAAGCAGGGTCACAGAGAGTAGAGCAGAGTAATTTTTTACATTAACTCATCACATTACTTTTATATTAACCCTTTACAATAATATATACTTATTATATATATAATCTTCAGTATCCTTGCTTTATCAGTCTGAGTGAAATATACTTTGATTTTTTTTGTTTTTGTGGTACTGGGGATCAAACATAGGACCTCACTCTTGCGAGGCAGGCACTTTTGCTGCTGAGCTATATCCCCAAAGTTGAGAAGGATTGTTTTGTTTTTTGTTTTTGTTTTTGGCTGGCTCAGGGTGCCTTAAGGGCAGGTCTGGTAAGGCCTGAGGATCTAGGGATGGAAGCACAGCACCCTAAGCCTCACTGCCTTTGCTTAAGCAGGCACTGAAACAAGTGAGCTAATGGGCAGGCCCCCCTTAGTGAAATATAGAAGCTCACTTATCTTACGTTATTTCGCCTTTCACTGTCAATGAGGTAATTCATTTAAATATCTCCTGTACATACTTTCAGAGCCATATTAGGTAATATGACCTATTTTAAATGACCTTTGGAAGCCTATTGCTTCATTAATATTTTAATTTGCTGAGTTCTTTCTTCCTTTCTGATGTCCCAAGGTTTATCTTTATTATTTTTTTCTTTATATTTAGAGAAATTCCTTTAGCTATTCTTTTGGAGTAGTCTGCTGGGGTCAGGTTCTCTTAGTTTTCTGTCATCTTGATTTTCCTTTGATTCCTGTAGAATGCTTTTACCCAGGTTTAAAATTCTGGATTGGGCCAGGGAGATGGCTCAGTGGAATAAGTCCTTCCCTGGCAAGCGCAAGGGCCTGAGTTCAAGCCCTGGTTCCAACAACAACAACAAAAAAAGAATTCTGGATTAACGGTTTATTCTCCCATGATCTAGAAAAAATTGTCCCATGGCCCTCTAACTGTCATGACTTGTGATAGGAAATGTGCTGCAAGGCTAGTTGTCTTTTTCCCTTTTAGGTAAAATCTTCTTTGTCTTTGGCTGCCTTCTAGGTTTTTATTTTTTGTTTTTAGTTACCAGAAGCTTAATGCATCTTGATATGGATTTCTTTGGATTCACTCAGGTTGATTTGTTTATCTTGTTGAATCTGTAGATTTATGTCTTCCCAAATTTGGAAAGCTTTTCGTGATTAGTTCATGTGATTTTTCAGTCTTGTTCTCTCTCTCTCATTATTCTTGGATATTGTTGGCACAAATGTTGTATTGTTTATTATAGTTTCATAAGCAGATGTTGTTTCTTTTTCCTTTTTTTTTCTTTGAGAAGTGAGTATAGATTCTGTTTAACAGACTGGATAATTTCTGTCTTGCACTGAAGTAGCTCTTTCCTCTGATGCCTCCATTTTGCTGTTCGGCCCATCCACTGACGTTTTCATCTCAGTTATTGTATTTTTCAGTCCTAAAATTTCTATTACCTTCTTTTTGTCTTCTGGGTGCGTTCTTCTTTTGATCCAGAAAGTATTACAAGAGAGGAGAAAGAATTATAAGAGGCCCTCAAAAGAGGACAGAATAGAAGTATTTTTTGTGGAGTGAAAGCAGAAAGCAACATTTGTTATCAAATAAAAGCAAACAGTCCCCAGGCAAACGTACCTGGAGAAGACTAGGCACCAAAGGGACCCTTTGTGTAGAGGTTTTTATACACAAAAATTACTGCCTGAGTTCAACCTATAGGGTTACAAAAGGAAAGTTTGACTTAGAAGCAGGCCTATGGCATGTTTCAGGCATACTTCTGCATGTGCCATTAATTGTAACTTTAAACAGAACAAAGACCTTTTTAAAGAGAGGTATGAATATCTCATTTCTAGGCAAGAAAATCCTGCCAGTCTAGTGAGGTCTTTGTTTGTTGGGGCTCCAGAGCCCTGGCCTCAGCCCTCGCCTGCACTGAGTCATTCTCACTCCCTCTTTAGCTTAACCTTTTCCCAGGTTCTGTAGCTCAGAACCTCCTCAGATTCCCCTTCCCCCAGGAGCCAGCATCGCCCACAAAATCCTCACATTTTCTTCCCACAGGGTCCTGCTTGCCCTCAACATCACCTTTTACAGAAACTGATCGTTTAGATTACTGTTGGGTGCCTCTTCTGAGGTCAGGAAAATGATTCCCAAGCCTTGGAAAACAGAACCTGATCCAAGCACGCGTGTACAGGGCTGTGGTCCATTCTCCCCGAGTCTCTCTCTTTGTCTTCTGACTTCATTCCCTCCTTGGGCATGCTCTGCGCCAGGGGGTGGTGGGGGTGGGGGGTGAGAGTGGGGGCGGGGGATGGGAGGATGGGGGTGGTGGAGGACAGAAGGAGGCCTTTTGTTAGCCCCCGTTTCACCTCCTATTACTTTTCTATTTTTATCTTTCACTGGTGTTTTTCTTACTGAAACTCTTTATTTTTAAAATGATGGCTGCTATCAAATACTGTATCTCTGTCATTTCAGTGTTTGTGTAATTATTGTGTTTGTTCCTGGATAGTTTTGAATACCATTTTTGTTTTCTGTTTTTTATATGAAGGCTATATGTTTACAATGTTTCTATAAGCTATAATGAAATTTTTTAAAAAAGAAATTTTCTTTTTTGGGTCAAATTTTCTCTTTCTACATACAACATTTTTCTAATATAAATTTCTAACATATATAAATGATAAATCTCTCTCTCTCTCTCTCTCTATTGGTCAATATAGCCTTGATCCTGCCAAGGTTGTTTTTTAGTCTTTTTTTTTTTTTTAAAGAATCAAGTCTGTTAGTTACTTTTCTCCTTACTGGGACAAAATAGCCAACACCGGGGCCAGGGAGATGGCTCAGTAGAATAAGTGCTTCACTGGTAAGCACAAGGGCCTGAGTTCAATCCCTGGTTCCACCAAAAAAAAAAAAAAAAAAATCAAAATTGAAGGACACAAAATAGCCAACACCTAAGGTTAAGGAAACAACACCTTCTTTAGCTCATAGTTGGTAGACATTTCAGTCTATAACCAGCTGGCTCCAAGGCAGGTGGAGTGACAGAGGCCCAACGAGCCATGGCAGCAGAGGGTGGCACAAGCAGCAAGAGCAGGCCAGGCAAAACAGCCTCTTTGTGCCCCTTTTATCCTATACAGACTTCTGGGATAAGGGTGGTGCTGATCCAGTCAATAAAGTGGCCAGGGCCAGTCAGATAGCTCCGCAGGCTCAAGCACCTGCTTAGGCAGCCACCCCGGCCGGGTTGATACCCCCTGCTTGGGGTGTCGGCCCCGCCCCCAAGGCGGGCTGAGCCAGTGATCGACGCTGGGCGTGGTGGGCGCACCTGCAACCCCAGCTTTTGGGAGGCTGAACACAGGCGGGTCACTGCGAGTCTGATCTACATAGTGAGACCCTGTAGACCCTGTAGACCAGGTACTAAAAAATAAAAAATAAAAAAAGGGACCAGCAATTAGCCATGATAATGGTTCAGTTGTTCAATGTTCCAACAGTAAACCATGAGTCAATCACAAACTCTAGATTCAGCTACCTCTGAAAAATCTTGTCCCCCTGTGACTGCGTGAGGCTTCGGGGGACACCTAGATACAAAACGTAACATCAAGTTTTTGTGTATGAGTCCTCTTAGTTGTTACAATACTCTAGTTTCTCTGAACTTAGTTTGCTGTCCTTTTAAGAGTTTTGGGGATGAAGATTTAAGTCACTGACTTCCATTTCTTTCTTCTCAAATGTATTTCTAGCTCTGTAACAGCTGAATCCCATCAGTCTGCCAAGCTTATTGAGACAAGTGTTACCTTATTACATTTTTTAAAAAATGAATGTGATCGAGCACCCTTTGCATATTTAAGTGCTATTTGCATATATTTTTGTGATCTCTGTTCACATCTTTTGCCCAATTTCCTGTTGGTTCACTGGTCCTTCTTCTATGGATGTATAGATTTATATATTAGAAAAATTATTGCTTGTATTATGAGTAATACATTTTTTTCTTCCTAGTTGTCTCTTTTCTAATTTTGCCTATGATATAAGCATATCCTTTCGCTTCCTCTCTCGCTGCTCTGGCGGACAGCTACTTAGCTGTGTTTGGACTCGGGGAACACACAGCTCATTTCAGATCACCGTGCTTGGCTGTACTCTCGCGTGGCCTCGTGGGAGCTCCATGGAGGCCAGCCCAGGAGCACAGGCTCCCCTTGGACTGCCGTTCTCTCACTATGTGCCGGTGGGTGAACACTGGCAGCTTCCAGAGCTCAGTTTCCTCATGTGTGGAATATGGACGACACTTCTACTGACCTCATGGGGTGTTTGGTGAGCGAGCCAGGTGTTATATGATTACCTAGCGTAGGGCCTGGCTCACAGTAAAGGATTTCTGCATGGTATTTGTTTTATCTTATTGTTTATTTGAACAAAAGAAACATTTCACAAGTGGCCGCTGGGTTTTTTTTTTTTTGTTTTTTTTTTTATGAATTTAGGACAGGGTCTACAGGGTCTCACTACATAGATCGGACTCATAGGGATTCTCCTGTTTTCAGCCTCCCAAGCTCTGGGATTATAGGCATGCGCCACTATGCTCAGTCTGCGTTGCCATCTCAGGGTGCCCCGCGGGTGGGGCCAGCACAACACGCCAGGCATTGAACCCTGGCTTGCTGCACTCTGCTGAAGCAGGCGCTTTAGTCTGCTGAGCTCCCTGGCTGACCGGCTGCTATATTTTGATGCTGTTCCCCAGGAGCGTACAGAAGAAAATCCCATGATCACGTCCCCCTTGCCCACTTGCTGTGTCTGTTCTGCTTTGCGCTGGACTGTGGCCAGCACCGCTGGGCGCTTTGATGATCGCTCGCTTCTCAGCTGAGACTCTGCCAGGCTCTCAGGATCCACCTGCCTGGCATTGCCTGTAACCTTACGGCCCTGAGCTCTGTATAACCCATGGGCAACATCCCATAGCCTTTCAGAGAAGTGGCAAGTGGGGAACAAGGGGTGTAACTGAAGACTCCACATGACTCATTGGCTGTGTCCCCGGTATGAGCACAGTTGCCTGGCTACCTGTCACCTGAGCAAGGCCCACAGCTCAGAAGCTGACAGATATAGACTGGTTGAAGCCAGCAATCAGGAAAATCACTGGAAGAGCAGGCAAAGTTAAGAGGAGGAAGCCGAGCTTTCAGAAAGTCTAAGGTCAGAAAGTAACCAAGTCTCCTACACGCACCCCTTTCAACGTGTTTCCCCTGAGCCTAGTTCTCCCCTTCCACTCTCCTTTAGTACCCGATGATTCTACATGTTTCTCTTCTGTAAGCCTGTAAGCTTCAAGGGGCCGCAGGCCACCTTTGTCTTGTTTGTCACCAAGCATAGGACCTTAATAAGTATGGAGGTTGCCTGGATGTGTTTGTTTGGTGCTAACTCACAAGGCCCATGCCTGGCTATGTATTGAACTGATACATGGATCAACTAACCAGTCAATCAATTGGTCAATCAGCAAGTCTCAGATCTAGCCAGACCATTTAACTTCTACATCCTTGCCTCATTATTACCAAATATTGGTGAGTCTTTGTCAGCTGATGACCTTTGGTGATGATCAACTCTGTACTGCCCAAGGATGCCTGCTCATTTTCTATGTGGCTACAAAGTTCTTTCTAAAAAAATCAAGCATCATTTATTTATGTATTTGGTACAGGGTCTCACAAAGCAGCTCGGACTCATAGTTATCCTCCTGCTCAGCCTTACCAGCTCTGGGATTACAGGTGTGTGCCACCATGCTCAGTTTCCATGGCTGGCATGGTATGCCTAGGGTTCTGGGGCTGGCATATCCAGTGGTACCAGGGATCGAACCCAGGTCCTTGCACTTGCCAGGCAAGCACTTAGATCACTAAGCTATCTCTCCAGCTAGAAAGTTCTTAGTATTTAGCCGAAATATATGCTCTTGAAGCTTTCAGTAGATATTCGTGTTCTAGTCTTTATGTAGACTAAATAAAATCTAAGCCCCCTATACTATGACAGTGTGCTATGCTGAGCTGTGTGTTACATGAGCTAGACGTGCTACTGTGTGTGCTAGGTTGAGCTAGATGTTTGAGTGTGCAGACACCCATTGGAAGATCCTTCAGGTACTCGAAGTTACTTCTCACACGTACCTCTTTTGCATAATTATAAACCTGTTTATTAGACACATACTTGTTGAGCATCTACAATATAGAACAGGCTACAGAATGCAAAGATGAAAAAATATAATAGCTGACCTATTGGTCACTGGTCTTGTAGGGAAGCAGAGAAATTAAGGTGGACCATTATAAATATTAGGGAAATGGAAACACAGGATCTAAGCCCATCTGGGGGCCTTGTAAGAGTCTATGGAGAAGAAGGCTACAGAATTTGCTTTGAGTGGACCAAGAAGTGGCTGGGAGTGATTTAAGAAAATGGTATATTGGGCTGGCAAGATAGTTCAGCGGTCTAAAGCGCCTGCTTAGGCAAGCTCTCAGGGACCGCGGTTTGATCCCCAGCACCACATGCCATGCCGGCCCCTCCCCCCAGGTCGGGCTGAGCTGACCCCTCCCCCCTGTAAAAAAAGAATCCATGATGTGTAGCGAGACACTGTAATGAATAAATAAATTTTAAAAAAAGAAAATGGTATAGCATATGCAAGAGTCTGGGGCTATTGATAGCTTATGACAAGTTATCAGAGCTCTAAATATTTCCATGTAGCTAAAAAGACTAAAAGTCCCAGGTTATTCAGAATAGTTGGTTTTATTGCCTGTTGTCCCAGAATACTCAGTATGTCCTTAGTCTCCAAAGTTCTCAGATTGGGTTAAATTATACAGTCATTGTTGAAATAGCTAGGGTGTCAAGTGTAAGAGTGAATGCAAAAAGAGGAGATGGAGAGAGGTAGAGACTGATCATAAGGGGACTTGTGTGTCGAGTTCAGGGACAGCACCCAGTTGACGGGGTTACAGCTCCTGCATCTTTCTCTTCTTCCTGTACGATCTAATTCCTGGATAGATCAGCATATACACTGATGGACGGCTGTTGCCATATTACTTGTAGAAAGCTTGCTGATAACTGTCCCAGGTAGCCCTGCTGACCTGTTGATGCAGGTCTCGTCTGACTGTCTGCCAACAGGTCCTCTCGTTTGATTTGTTTTTACAGTTGTGAGGCTGCAACTAGAGTCAGTGTTGGGCAACCCCTGCTGGGCTTCTGTTCCCATGGAGGAGCTTTGCAAGGCTTCCTCAGAGGGGACTCCAGGGCCAGCGGGAGGCCTACTAGCTAGAAACAGTCTGTTTTGAAAAACTGTTTCATTTGCTTATTCAAAGGGCTTGTAAGTCTTTTTAGATAAAGGGAGTTGAACTGACTCTAAGATGATGCACTGCCTGGGGCACTGAGCTAGCTGCTTGAGTGGGCAGCCAGTGAAAATGGTTTAAGCATTTGAGATACTAGAATTAAATGATAACAGAGAGTAGAAGTGAAAATCTGAAATGTGTCCTGAGTGTTTTCCTCCCAGTGCCTTCTGCAACATCTGTCCCTAGGTGACAGGTGTTGGTTTGCACCCCCATAGGTAAAGTAACAGTCCCCCCAGCGGATCCATGGACCAGCTCCAGTCTTCTAGTCCACCAGGAAGTCAGAAGGCGGTGGCTACCCCAGGCTTCTAGCTGCCTCCTCACCTCCACACTGCCCACCGCTGATGCAGAGAGGGGGCATGAGGCTACGCCCCGTGGACAGTGGCTATGCCACCCACCCTTCCTAATCTCCTTTGCCAGCCTACTGAGGTTTTGGGCTGTGTCTTGGTCTGTTTTTCACTAGCATAGCACTAGGTAGCTAACAGTGAACAGAAAGTTATTGGCTCAAGCTCCCAAGTCCTGGGAGTCCAAGACTGTGGGCCTAGCACCTGGTGCATCCCCATAGCAGAAGGGCAAAGAAGGCAAGAGGGAGCAAGAGGACCCTTTCATCAGGAAGCCACTCCTGCAATGGTGACAAGGGCCTTCTTAACCCATGTATGAGGGCAGAACTCCGGTGGCAATGTGCTGCATTGGGGATCAAATTTCTAACACATGGTTTTGGGGGGGGGGCACAATCAAACCCCAGCAGCCTACTACTGAACATCTAGGTGCAGTAGATTGGTAATCAGGCTGTTGGAACCAAGTTCTACAAACTGCGGGCAGCAGCAGTTTATGGTCTCTCCATTCTGGGGGCTGAAAGCTGAAGTATTGGCAAGCTCAGCTCCTCCCAAGGACTGAATGAAAACCTCCTCCCTGTCTCCCCCTCCTACTGTGGTCTGCTGGCAACCTGGTGTTCCTCACCTTCTGGATAGTCATTCTGATCTCTTCATGTTCACAGGGCAGGCTCCCATGTGTGCATCTGTCCATGCTCCCTCCTTTATTTATTCATTTATTTATTTAATTATGTTTGTGGCCAGCTCAGCCCGCCTGGGGGTCGGAACTGTGCAGGGACTGTGCAGCCTGTGGTGCTGGGGATTGAACTATGGTTCCTGTGCTTGCCTAAGCTTGCTTAAGCAAGCTTTAGACCACTGAGCTGTCTCCCTGGCCCATTGTTATTCTTTTTTTTAAAATAAAGACACTGGTCCTTATAGGGAGTCAGGTTCAGGGCTCATCCTTCTCCTCCAGTACTATCTGATCTTAAGGATTGTACCTAGGGCGATCTCATCTCCAAATAAGGTCACATTTGGGGAAATGGGGTTAGGGGCTCCACACACAAGTTGTTGTGGACCTCATTCAAGCATTTCCCTTAAGAGGGAAATAGGTGTCAGCACACACAAGCACTCCATTAGTTATAGTTGCAACCTGCTCCGCATCATGGGAAACCATACAGCAAGCACCTGATAGTTAAGGGAGAGGAACCTCAATTCTCCTGCAAAAATGTAAAGGCATAGCTTGTTCTATGTGGGTTAGTCTGTCCTGAGCCATACCTGAGACTCCCTGCTCCCTGGAGGGTCATGTAGGAGACTGCTAGTCCAGCACAGGGGGGCCTGTGCCTTTGGAGTCTTTATTTTCAGCTTCTGACTCACCTTCCAGAATTCCATCTTCTGAGCTTGTGCCATTCTATTCAGGAACCAGTTTTCTTCCTTCTTCAGGTGGATGAGCAGAGAAGTCTCGAACCTGCTCTTCCTGCTTGGCTTCTCTCCCAGCCATACTATGTAGTGGGGTCATTTTAAAATAGAAATGTGATCTTGTGGGCCCCTTGTAAATGACCACGGTGAGTGTTTGTGGTACTTTGTCTGAAGATCAAAACAGTATGTTCTATAGGACCCTGAGCTCTCGGACGGAAGACAGCATACACATCCACTACAGTTGCCTTTATGTAAAATAAACACACGTCCGGCAGTGTGTCTTGATCGGGGTGGCACTCAATGGTGGCACTCTTTGTGTGTGTCCACACCCTTTGATTTACGGACTTGTCTATGCATGAAGTACTCTGTAAGTTTTTACAAATTCAAACTGAAAGTTCTGTAAGTCCCTAGTCATAGTCTCCCTTATGACATTTTAGATCTCTTTATGATCACCATACAACTAGACTTTTCTTGCTTCTCCTTTTTGGGTGGAAAAAAGACAGAATTGCAAACCAAAATGAATCAGCAACTTACATCATTGTCACAAGATCAGTCATGCATCCTGCAACAAGGAAACAATATGGTCCTACAAGCTCTTTTAGATTTTAATGTATGTATGTGGTACAGAGTCTCATTGTGCAACTCAGACTTGCAGTGATCCTCTTTTTTTTTTTTGTCTTTTTGAGTCAGGGTCTCACTATGCAGCTCAGGCTGGCCTTAAGCTCACTTTGTAGCTCAGGCTGGTCTCGAACTCACAACAATCCTCCTGCCTCAGCCTCCCGAGTGCTGGGATTACAGGCATGCGCCACCACGCCCGGCTGCAGTGATCCTCTTGTTTTCAGCCTCCCCAGTGCTGGGGTCACAGGTGTGCACCACCGTGCCTGGTCTCAGTGGCTGGCTCAGCGCGCCCGTGGGCGAGGCAAGCATCACATGTAATGCTGCGATTGAACTCTGGTCCCTGTGCTAAGCAGGTGCTTAGTCCACTCAGCTATTTCCCTGGCCCAGTCCTATAAAATTTGATGCTTTTTTTTTTCTCTTGGCAGAAATGGTGTTAGTTTACAGTGACCTGTTGCTAAGAAGGAAGAGTGGCCCTCAGGTTGCACCAGCCTATAATGATTGGAAGAGACAAGGAAGGTGCTTGTGGGTGGCAGCCCTCTGCTGCTTTCTCACTCCAGAGGGGGCACCAATCCCATTGCAAACAATAGTCCTTTCTTCCTACAAGAGTTGGGGAAGGTGGGTGGCTGTGCAGTACTTCTCTGTCCGCCACAAGAAAGCGGGATCTCTGAACACCTGAGGCATATGGGCAGAAGGAAGCCCGCTCTGTAACAGCTGCAAAGGCATTGTTAGCAATACCTGGGGTTTGCATTTGTGAAGCAGGGACAAGCCCTTCACCTGGGTTGTGTCTCTCAGAGTACTGCAACTGTTCCCATACAAAAGAAACAGTACCTGGGTGTGGTACCACAGGCCTGTTATCCCCAGCTATCCAGGAGGCTGAGTCAGGAAGATAGCAAAAGCAAGGCTGGTCCCGGCAATTTAGTGAGATCCTCTCTCAAAATGTAAAAAGGTGGGGCCTGGGAGACGGCTCAATGGAGTAAGGGCTTCCCTGGCAAGCCCAAGGACTTGAGTTCAATCCCCGGTTCTGCCAAAAATAAATAAATAAAATCAAAATGTAAAAAGGAGGTGGGAATTAGCTGAGGTGGTAGAGTGCTGGCCTAGCACATACAAGGCCCCAGACTCAATCCCCAGTACCATATACACACAAAGAATTAAAGTAGGCCTAGCAGAGAGAATAAGAATCTCTGATTCTAGCAGGGTCCTCTAGGATATCACAACTTTAAAAGTGAGAGAGGGGATTGGGATGGAGCTCAGTAGTACAGTGCTTGTCTAGGATGTACAAGGCCTTGGGTTCATCTCCAGCACAGAAAAGAGAAGGTGTGGACTGGAGAAATAGCTCAGTGGTCTAAAGCTCCTGCTTAGGCAAACTTAGGCAAGCACAGGGACCATGGTTCAATTCCCAGCACCACATGCTGCACTAGCCCTGCCCCCAGGGTGGGCGGAGTTGGCCTTAAAAGAAAAAGAGGGTAGATTTCCATGTCTCCTTAAGAAATTGAGATATTAAGCTAGGTGTGGTGGCGCATGCCTGTAATCCCAGCACTAGGGAGGCTGAGGCAGGAGGATTGTTGTGAGTTCGAGACCAGCCTGAGCTACAAAGTGAGCTTAAGGCCAGCCTGAACTGCACAGTGAGACCCTGTCTCAAAAAAAAAAAAAAAAAAAAAAAAAAAAAAAAAGAAAAAGAAATTGAGATGTTGGGTTTCCCCTACCATTCTGTTAAAATTGTAGTTAGTGTCCAGGACCTCTTCTCCCAAGCCCTGCCCTCTGTACCCCCTGGGCTTGGCTTGGCTTTCCTTTTTTTCATAGCCATTATCACCTTCTAACTTGCCCTACAGTTTACTATGTTATTTGTCTCCTTCTGCTAGGTTTGCAGCTCCCCAGCATAACATGAAAATGTTGCATCCCATGACCAAGCTGCTGCAAGCTGGCATTTAACAGAGAGTGAAAGACTGAGCCTGTGGCTGATATTCCTAAATGACAAATTGCTTTGCCTGCCTGAGCATCCGAAGGTATGTGCCTCTGCCCAGCTGGTCTGCACATCCGCTGACACGCCAAGCCCTCTGTCCCTCTCTCCTTCATGCATCTTTAGCTGCACTGGGCTTCCTGCCACCACTGCTGGCCTGGGCCTATGTAGCTCCAGCTTGAACTTATATCCAGTTAATTTCTTCTTGTTCTGAATTCTCTGTTCCAGCTGCCTTTGATTTCTCTGCCTAGGTCAATCATGCTGAACAAAGAAAGTAATTCTGTCCTTAGGTTTTAAAAACAGACTGGAGAAAATGCCTTTCATTCCTTGTCTAAAGCTATACAAAATTTCTACCCCCTCTCACAGACGATGCCCCTGGCTCCTCTGAGCTTACACAGGTGCTGCCCAGCCTTTCCAAGCTTTCCTCTAAGACAGCCCAGAAACCAGTTATACAGGGCCAGCTAAGGAGAACTGTGGGCACAGGCTTGTCACTACCTGTTGGACCTCTGTTTATCCAGGACTTAGATTACACCGGGCCTCTTCATTAGGTCCCATCTGTGTCAACAAGGCAGAGAATGGGCTTGGCCTCCCAGAACATCCTGGCAACACTGCTCGTTCACAAAGGACCAGGACTGTCACCCTCCACAATCAAATCATCCCACGATGGGCGGCCCTTCCTAAGAACCCAGAGCCAGACACGTAGAGCTCCTGAACAGAACCCTGGGACGTGGAACCCAAGTAGGTCAGGGTGAATACTAGATTTGCAGAGGTGGTAAGTAGTTTCTTTCTCTATCCAATTTTGAGGTGAGGAAATTGAGGCCCAGAGAAGGTGAACGACATACCCAAAGTCACACAGCATGTATATCTCCAAGCCAGTGCAAGAAATCACAGGTTCTGTTATGTGTTCTGTGTCTGGGCTTTGGGGGCTAGAATATTAGGAATTCTAGGTTTAGTCTCTGTTAGCTGCAGGGCCCAGGTATAGAAATACATGAAAGTGAGTAGATGGGGGCGGGGAGATGGAATAAGCACTTCCCTGGCAAGTGCAAGGGCCTGAGTTCAATCTCCCTTGAAAAAAAAAGAAAAGAAAGTGAGTAGAAGTTAGCAGCTCTGATCCTGGAGTGTACTTTCTGTGGCTGCCCAAATCTGGTTCCTCACTCAGCCTGCAAGAGAGCCCTGATAGGTGAGTTTTGAAAAGTGCCTTGGAGACTGATACTCATTGCCAGATGGCAACGACAGGCCAGGAGGGTGCTTTAGTCCTTCCTGGTCTAACAAATATTCAACCATAGAAACTAAAATGAGGCTTGTGTTGGAGTCAGTTCCTGTCTTTAGCCCCAAATCGAGTTCCTGTGGGGCAGCTTGGCTTCTAGGGAACATCCTAGACATGAACATATTTTGCGTGGTCCTAGGGATAGGCATGATTTCTCTGGCAGTCAGTCCTGTGACAGTAAACTGTCCTGTCCAGCTTCCATCCCCCTAGAACATTCATGTAGGTAAAAAACCAGTTCCTGAACTGGGTTCAGCCTCAGGTGACACGCACGAAATGGTGTTCTGGTACGGACAGCCATGGTTCTATCACACACCTTTCCTGGAACCCACCTACCAGGTGCAAGTTGCATTCAGTTGTCATTTATTGTGTTTGGAATTTGATCAACTCCTGATACACAGTTTTAAAAAATCAATCCCCTGTGGCAAAACTGATCTGGAAGTTATTGAGTCACAGAGACTTTACCTCTGGTTGGGTGCCTGGCTTTTCCATCCATGACGGTTATTCTTATTGTATTGATACAGGGAAGTAAAACTCCCAACCTGACCTGGATGAGTTCATGTTCTCTAAAACTGAAGAATGAATTTTAGGAGCAAACGGAGGTGGAGGAAAAATCTTTATTGGATAGAAAAGCTTCTGTCAGAGAGGGACAGAAGGGGGGCCCGAGCGGGTTACCCAGGAAGCTGCCTCTTTCCGGGTATCTTTATAGGGCAAAACCATGTGGGACTAAGGTAGAGAATGGGTCTCGCTTAGGTGGATGTGGGGTGGGACAAAACCATAATCAACCAATGGGATTACAAGCACCATTGCTCAGGTAAAGTTGATTAGGCCCAGGACCAAATGGGGAAGCGAGTCATGTAGTAAGTGGGCATGAATAGGGGACAGGGTCTCTTCCCCTTGGGGGTTGGGCTAGTGACTCACTTGGGTCTTTTCAGGTGATCGCTACCTATTTAGAATATCAATCTCTGGTGTTACTCTTTTAGCATCTGTTTGGCCTTTAGGTCTGGTTCACAGCAGGAGCCTCAGTTCCTCCCCAGAGTTGCAGACATCTTGTTTCCTGTTATTATTTCTTTGGAGGGCCTGGCCCTAACTGACTGCCTAAAAAATATTTCCAACTAACTCTGCTGCCTGCAACAGTATGACAGTTCTGATTTTTATCCTGAGTGCTTTGAATTCTAGGACACAGGTCCCTCTGGCCTTCTCTCGCCCTGTCTCTTTTCCCTCTTACTTCCTTGAAGCCCAGGAAAGGGTTTTTCCGGACACTCTTTTGCCTAAGGATGCACCCTCCAACAAAGGACTTCACTGTCATGTGCTCTCCCCAGGCTGGGTAATCTTATCAGCTGTGGAAGAGTAACTGGGTCACAGAAAGAGAGGCTAAAGGTGACATTATAGACTTGGTCTCTGGCTGACATTTATTATTTTGAGGGCCCCTCAACGCAACTTTACTACCTGAGAGACTTTTTTTCCTCCTCATTATTGACTTCATTGAAAATCAGTAACAATTATATAGCAAACTAAAAGTTGTAGACAAATACTGAACTGTGAAAGATACAAGATGTAGCAGAGCGAATTTTAGAAAAATATTTCTGAAATGAATATCTTTCAGTATTTATTACCTACCCCCTTCTACTTTGAGAATTCTAATTATATGAATATAAGTTTCTTTTTTTTTTTTTTTTTTTTTTTTTTCTTTTTGGCAGAACCAGGAATTGAACTCAGGCCCTTCCACTTGCCAGGGAAGCACTTATTCTACTGAGCCATTCTCCTTGACCTGAATGTAAGTTTCTTGATTTTGGTACAGAGTGAACTATCATGTGACTGATCTGTAAACTCTTTGTTCTTCATGTTTATTTGAGAGACTTTTTATGGATATTAGAAAACCCACATTCAGCATGCCTCCCTTCCCTCACCAGGCCCTGTGTCCTGGCCATCCCCACCGAAGCCCGCAAGCCCCTCTTCCTCATAGCTCAGGGCGCCACATACATTTCAGTCATCTGGCTTTCTTTGAGTCCCACACTCTGTGGGGCTCCAGTGCATAAGCACATAATAAATTCATGTGATTTCTCTCCTGTTAATCTGTCTGCTGTCAGTTTAATTCATACATAAATTACTGAACCTTCAAAGAGTGAAAAGAATGTATTTCCTACATGGCAGTTTATACAGATCTTATTTCAAGATAGCAAAAGAGAGTTACAGAAATGTGTGTTGTAAGCAGGGGTGTTGGATCTGGTTGGTGTGGGAGTTAACTGATGCACAGGTGACAGAGCTATGGGTAGCAGCAGGTCTGTGTTCATTCGCAGGCAAGCCCTACCGAGAGCCAGGGCACTCTCAGACGCAGAGGCTCACCTGGAAGGATCTTGTTGGGGATGGAAACCAGATCTTCCACGACAAGGTGACAGCTGGACTGGATTATCACGAAGCTTGGGGTGAAATCTTGGAGCTACTGAGCAGGAGCTCTTCAATGCCTCTAATGGGACAGGCCCCATAGGTGTGGGTACAACTGTTAACAGTCCTAGGGGACATGCTATTAACTCATTTTTCAAGGGGGGCAGGCCAGTTCCAACAGTTGAAACAAGTTGCCTGCGCCCCATTCTGCTTTCCGGCAGGCTCATGTGACAAACCCAATACGCCTGAGATGGAGAAACTTGGAAAGTTAGAATCGAAGACAGAAATGCAGGAGAAAAATCTGGCACCTTTAAAAGAAACCAAGGAATAGGAGAGGGAATCAGGCAAGTGGGAATGAGCCAACCGGCGCTGCTCATCCTGCCAGCGCTGGCGTCTTATTTTTCTTCTTTTAGCTCTTAGCAGAACGCACAGGGTAGGTCAAGTTTGAACAACTGTGTTGTCTTTTTCCATCAAAGGATGGAGAACTCCTGACGAACAAGGCTGCGTATGCCTCTCCCATCTGTCTGCCTGCCTGGTAGGGAAGGAAAATAACTCACACGGGGCTGAAGGAAGAGGCTGAGTGAAATGACAAGGAAATTAGGGGGAGCAGCCTAGCCGGTTCCCTGGGCCTTGTAGTACGTAGAGTGTGGATTAATCAGAATGCCGTTTTTAATGTTCAATGATTTTAATTGTTGGAGCACACATATTTCAGTACATAAATGAAATGTTTTTAAAACCTGGAAAGAAACATGCTGAACAGTCCCCGTGATCTCTGAGGGGAGGCCACTCCACTTGCCTTCAAAGCTGTGCTCTCATCTCGGTTCCCTGCTGGTTTCTGTCTGCTAAAGGAAGTTTGAATTTGTTTGGTTTTTGATAAAAATCACTGCGTTTTTGATGTTCCATTGGAAGTGACTGTATGGCCCTCGGTGGGTGCCTCTGGAAAGGGTGGGGCTTCCATGAAGGAAATCTATGTTCTCTGAGGTCATGGCTGTTTTGACTTTGAGAAGTGGCACCCGGGACACACAGTGGGGAAGGCCACAGGCTCACACAGGTTGCATGACAATGCACTGGCTCCTTGTCCCTTGGCTCACAGTCTGAGCCCCGCTTTCTGGTGTGGAAGCCTGGGTGCCCCAATGGTCTTCAGCATTCTCCCCCCTTGGTGGCTCTGCCATGAGCTGCCCAGCTGGCTGCTGACACCACTTGCTGGTTTCCTGCTCCTGTTGGGACGTTGTGGGCTCCCTGCTGAGTGGCTTCCTATAGGGGGCACTCTTCCTCCGAAGCTACCAGCTCCTCATACCTGCCTATGGCCCTGTCCTGAGGAAAACTCCCAAAGATAGTCCTCATTTGAGCAAGGAGTGTCAGGAGCAGGTGTGGGGACAGGACATGTTCCTGCATTTTTAGAGTGGGAAGGATATTTGCCTTGGTCATAGGTGGATGCCAGCTTAAGCAGAACCAGATTTGCTGGCATGAGTGGTTTTAACAATCAGTACACACAGACATGGAAGTGACATCCTCCTAGCCATAAAGGGGAACCCCTAAAGCATTTTTCTCCACTTTCCCAGTGCCCCAAAGCTGTCTGGATCAGCAGGACGTTCTCTTCCTCCCTTCCTTGCAGTCACCTCTGACCCCTCCCAATCTTTTATTACCATAGAAGGTGCCATGAAGGTACAGAAGATCAACTTAGGTAGCAGCAGTTGCCCCTTGCATGACCATTTTCTTCTTAACCTTAAACTATCTCAAACAGTTACACATAATAAAATTGTGCCTTGGGCCAGGGATATAGCTCAGTTACTGCTCCTGCCTGGCAAGCACAAGGTCCTAAGTTTGATTCCCAGTACAAAACAAAAACAAAAACAAAAACAAGGCTTTTCAACTAAACAAAAAAAGGGGATGCAAATGAATGACCATTTTGTATCTATATACTTAAAATAGGATAGATATGCAGCTATATTCTCTTAAGTCAATGAATAAAAAGATTTGTTCTAATAGTGTTTGTAAATCATGTCTGCATCTTGTACAGTGAGTAACCACTAAGATAACAATATGCAATGTACTAATTATTGAAACTGTCCTACTAATTTGATTTGAAGCTGTCTCATTGCTATTTGTTTCTCAATAGAATTACGGAAAAAAATTTTTAAAAAATAGAGTGTGCAATTAGAAAAAAAAAAACAAGACTTTTCTATAATTAGGGTTGTTAAAATGTAGATTCTGATTTAGGGAGTCTGGACTGGGGCTCCCCAACCCTTTATCTCTAACAAGCTTCCCAAAGCTGCCAAAACTGCTCTGAGGTCACACTTTGTGTAGAGGCTCCAGGGAACCTCTCCTCTGTCCCTCACCAGGCATCTAGGTCCTGTTGGTGTTGCAAAAACAGCGGGACTGGGAGACAGGGGTGGCAAGGCCTGATCTCTGTCTCTGCCTCTCCCTCTCTTTCTCTAACACACACACACACACACACACACACACACACACACACACACACACACACACACACCTCAGGGACTCACAGCTGTAAGCCCAGAGCTCCCTGTGGTAAATCCGAGCCCTGCTAGGAATGGCCAGGACTTGCTTTCCCGCTGGACCTGTTATCACTCTCATCTTGGAGCCCCTGTTTACTGGTTAGGGGATGATAAGATGAGCTGCAGCCTCTCTGGGTATAAATAGGATCTTGTACATAAAGGTGCCTGGCATAGTTTTTGGCAAAGTGAGAGTTGGTTAACACAGGTGAATTGGCTCATGCCTCTGGGAGGAACTAGACTGCCTATCCTGGCAAAGAGTACCCAAGGAACTGTGGCTGTGCCTCCAGCCCGCTGTGTGCACAGATTCTAGATGAAAGGAAGCTAAGGTCGCTGAAAGGAGTGGGGGCAGCTCAGATGACAGGTAAAAGTTGGAGACTTAGTTCCTTGTTACAGAAATAGGGGGTGGGAAGTGTGTGGAGGGTGCACCTGAGGTGACCTCAGATCAGTGGGCTTGCTAGGAGGACCCTGGCATATCTTCTGACCCCAGAAGACCAAGAACACACATTTTCTGGGCCACAGCACAAGGAGGGGTGCAGGTATAGGGGTGTCAGTGCTGCCTGATTTAGGGCTCTGAATGGCAGAGATGTCTGGGACAACAGATGAGGTGGGGGTGAAGGAGGCCAGAGATAACCTGCTCCAGGGCCCTGAGCTTTCTGTCCTGAAACTGAAGTGCTCACAGAGGATGGCAGCTGTGTTAACAAGGAATTCACCTTAAAAGCACCAGATAAGGGTAATGAGGGTAGTGATGGAACTGGTTACTTTCATTGCTGATCTTTCCTTTGGGAGGCTCAGGACTCTGTCTAGGTATTTAAATTCATTTTTATTTTATTTTAGGTGGAACCCGGATTGAACTCAGGCCCTTGCGCTTGCCAGGGAAGCACTTATTGGAGCCATCTCCCCAGCCCCTTAAATCCATTTTTAAAATCTATTGACAACACATGCTATGGTATGCATGCAGGTCACTGATACAATCATGTTGTCTTCTGTTTCCACTAAATTAGAGTTAAGGCACCCCAGGGAGGTCCCGGAAAACCTATTTGAGAGCCAGTTTTCTTTTAAGCCTAAAATTTAAGGTTCCCTTTGTGGCCCTAGTGGGTCTCTTTCCCAGTATTAGATATCACTTGTGAAAATAGGTAGCATGTTGCCCAATGCCTGTCATTTTTGCTGTTTTTTTTTTGCTGGGGGTGTAGGGAATGGGGAGTCTAGGATGATTTCATTAAGCAAGTTTACACGCTACTTTTCTTCTTTTTCCAGGAAAATCCAGTCTCTGACTCAGAAACAAGGGGCAAGACTCATGGTTACTCATTCCAAGTCTCAAAACCTTCCTCTCAGGACCCAGGCCAAATGTCCTACTGTCACCAGAAACTTAATTTCTAAAATTTAGTTTTATTAGTACATGTTTGTGCATTCACGGTGGGCAGTTGGTACATGTACATAACTCATCTTAATTCTTGTTTTTTTTAAGAAAGGTAGTTTTAAAGAGAAGGCAAGATCCTCTCGCACGGCTCTTGCGCTGCTGCAGCCGCAGGCCAGATCTCCGAGACCTCCCTCGGGGTCCGGGAGGCTCCGCTGGCCAGCAGGCGGCGCGCACGCGCTGCGGGCGGGTAAGAACCGGGATCCTCGTGCGGCCGGAGCATGCGCGCGGCTGCAGCCCCGGGGACTCGCACGCCGGCGCCGAGGGCCACTTCCGGGAGGGGCGTGGCTGGCGGCGGCCCCGCCCCCAATCTCTGCCCGGGCGGTGGGGGTGGTGGCGGCTGTGGAGGGCTCAGCGGCGCTGGCTGCGGCGGGTCAGTTCCACGCCGGGAAAGAGCTGGAGGCACCAGTGCTGCGCGAGGAAGCGCGCCCTCGGGAAGCAGCGGGCCAGCTGGTTCCGGTCTGAGGAGGTGGCGGGGCCGCCGCGGACCCGGGCTGAGGGTGGGGAGGGCCAGGAGGAGGGCTCGGGGCGCCGGAGGCGCGAGGCCGGAGCGCGCGGAGCGGGGCTGGCGTCCCGGCGCCTGGCGCGGTAGGAGGACGCCCGGCTCGCTGGCCCCAGGACCCGGGCCCGGGAGGATGCACCGGGACCAGTGGCCCGGCGGTCGCGCCGGGCGGGTCGTGAGCCCGGGGCCTCGGGCGTGAAGACCCAGCCGGGCGCCGCGGGCGGGCTCCCCAGCAGCTGCCCGGGTGCGGACCCCGGCTGACCGCCCGGGGAGGAAAGCAGTTGCAGCGGGATTGCGCTGTTCTGCTTTGGAGTTTCTGGGGGTGAAATCCGAGTCTTCCAAGGCGGGGGCGCACCCTATCTTCTCTTCTGCCGAATCGAGGCGGGCGGTCGGGACAGTTTAAAGCCTTAGAAGTAAGCAGACCTGTTTTTTATTTTCTTTATAGACACTGAGGAAAGGGGGAACCGAGAGGACCTCGAAAGGGGAAGATGCCTAGCACAGACCTTCTGATGTTGGTGAGTCTTCCCAGAAGTCTGAGGGCCCCGGCCCTTGAGGTTTATTTTTAGTCCGAAGGGTCTGCTTAGCCGGGCGTGGTGGCGCTTGCCTGTAATCTCTGCCCTCGGGAGGCTGAGGCTGCGAGTTCCAGGCCAGGCTGGGCTACATAATGAGTGAAAGGTCCCCCGGAACTACGTGTAGTGAGACCCTGATCCAAAGTCCTCCACCCCAACCCTTGTGGTGATTTCATCTCAGATGCTTGATTTTGGTAAATGAGCATTTCTGCTGCCTTTTTTTGCATGGGTGTTGATGCTTAGGACACATACACGCTTGAGGTAAATACACAGCACGTAGAACGTAAACATTATTCCAGAATGCATTTTTAAGAATTGTTACAAGTGGTTTTGTGTCTTTTCTTTCTCAGACAACCAGAGAGGTTTTAAAACTTAAGTGCTATGTTTTATCACTGTCTTGCATAGTTGTCAAGAGGTATGATTCCCGGGGAGGTAGAACCCATGTCTTACTTGTTTAGAAGTGGACTGGGGAGATGGCTCAGTAGAATAAGCGCCTCCCTGACAATTACAAGGGTCTGAGTTCAATCCTGGACTCCACAAAAAAAAAAAAAAAAAAAAAAAAAAAAAGTGAGTGACTCCCTGCTGTGGTGCTCTGACTGTAGTAGGTGCTTGACACACATGCTTGTTGAACTAGCCCGAAGTAAGTTTTTGGTTTGTTGATTTTGGAGAATCCCATTTTTTCTACTCTTAATGTCCTTGTGTGTGTGTGTGTGTGTGTGTGTGTGTGTGTGTGTGTGTTCACCAAGTAGGGAAAATAACACTGCCAGGTACACAGTGATGTTTTAGATTCTGTGTAGAGTCTTTAGTGTGAAAATTGTGGGAAGCCTATAACTTTTAAATTAAGATACAGAAAAAGTATTTGGGTTTAATTTTTGTGTAGTAAGTTGCTTTCTGAATTCAAATACCTCCTTGTGCAGTGTCAGGCATCTATGAATATTTTCTCTCATTTTCCTCACTGTCCCACAGAATTAGTCATCACTAAGAAGATGGCAAACACAGTAGTGTTGCTTTCTTATACCAGTGCTGACGCTTACAATGGCAAAACCTGTAAGATCTGCAGGAAACAAAAAGAAGGGGAAGAGTAAGGTGTGATTTCTTTTTAATTTAGGGTGTGGTATGGGGCAAAGATGATTTCAGGTTGTGTGTCAGAGGCAGAGGAATGCTTGCTGTATCTGTAGGGCCTAATGACAAGTTCCTTAGAATAGATGCTTTCCCCAAATTTCACAGATATCAAGTAGGTAATAAATAACCTTATCTAATTTATAAGAGCATTTTTGTCAATGAAGATGGTCAATGATTCCACTCCCTTGGCCCTAATTCCATCATCCAGTGGTGGCCCCTGCCAGCATTGCAGAGGGTTCATTCAAAGTGGTTTCAGTAACTGGCAGGTGCTGATTTTCCTCTTAGACATTTGTGTGGTTGTGTAAATTATAGATCTGTATTTATTTTTTTACATACAGAGTTGTGTTCCTTCTGGGACCTGTGAACTTACTTTAACAGCCTGAACATTGAATTTCAGCATACTAACTTTGGAATTGGTTTTGTTTTGAAATATTTTTCTTGCTTTTGCTGTACCTTTCATCTTTCCCACCTTTCATACTTTCTCATATTCTAGGATGTTTAGGGCTGTTGCTTTGCTCAGCGCTCTAAAGCTTCGGTTATAAAGGTGTAGAGTTGGGTGCTCCTCAGCAGTCCCCATTTTCTGAAGACGACACAGAGTGCATAAAGTTCTTTCACTGGAAAAGCTGTTGCCCACTCCTTGGGAGTTACTTATTTTTGCAGTGCTAGGTATTGAACTGAGGGTGTTGTGCATACTTCAGGTTTACTGAGCATGTGTTACATACTGGGTGCAGAAGGAGATATTCTACACTCAGTTTTCACAAAAACTTTCTTTTCATAGATGAAAAGCTAGACATATCAACTACCATAGCAATTAAGTGGTGGAACCAGGTCACTCAAATCAGATGATGTGACTTCAGATCTGTTCCTCGTACCCCTCTTGGGGGCCATGTTCTGGTAGGGGACCGAGCTTGCTGGCCATTGTGCTGTGTTGGGTTGGTTTTTTTTTTTTTTTTTTTGTCTTTTTGAGACAGGGTCTCACTATGCAGTTCAGGCTGGCCTTAAGCTCACATTGTAGCTTAGGCTGGTCTCGAACTCACAACAATCCTCCTGTCTCAGCCTCCCGAGTGCTGGGATTACAGGCCTGCACCACCACGCCCGGCTTGTGCTGTGTTGTGTTGTTATAGAAGGGGTGAAATTGCTCTCGCATCCTGGGGGCACTTTATAAATGAGAGGTCATAATAAAATGCATGCTTTATTATAAAATCTTGTTTGTTTTTCTTTAAAGGGCTTTAGATTGAAACTTAAAAATTTGTCCATAGCCATAGTGCTATAATCTTTAAATTTCATTTCACAGTAGTAAAGGGTCATTAGAAAATACTTGATGTAGGAAGAGAATGTGGGTCTGATAGGACTGACAGTGTGCTATGAGACAAACCCTGAACATCATCTAGAGTCCGTAAATAACGAGGCTTGAGTCCAGACCAAAGCTTAGGTGCTTGGGCAGTGTGTTCTCAGCTCAGTTTTGTACTCTTTTGTGTAGAGTGGTTTGCCTGGCTTTTTCCATTTGCTTGTGTGTGGCATGTCACCGCTGTCTCAAGGAGAATAAAAGGACTATGCTCTTTGCTGAGAGCTGTGATGCTTTCACAGAATTCAAATCAGGCATTCAGGGAACATCCTTTCCCTACTCTGGCAACCGTTCTTTCCATCCATACTCTTCTCAGCACTATGAAGTCTGATCACTTTGCAGATTGCCCAGTACTTGTAGTATTTATAAGCTCCTCAAGTGGCTTTTCTCTTTCTGACCCATTGAGTGTGAACGCTCGTAGTCAATGAAGATGAGTGTGGGTGGCCAGGTAGTGCTGGGTGGGGTTTGCGTGATCATTGTTTATCTAGGACAGTGGTTGTCAACCAGGAGTAGTTCTGCTCCTCGGAGACCTTTGGCAATCTGTGCAAGTGCCATGGCTCAGCATACTTGAGTGCTGCTGGTTAGAGGTCAGGAATGCAACTAGACATCCTGCAGGAGAGGTCAGGGCAAACACCCTGCAGTGTGTATACCCCCTGCCACCCAGAATGATCTGGCTTATATGGCAGTAGTACTGAGGTTGGGAAACCCTGAGCTATGGGTCTTTAACATAGATAAATAAACATGTATCTGTGTAGCTTGTACTTTCCTGTGGGTGGGGAAATGAGTATTTTCCGAGAGTTTAATGGTTCTCTGTGGTGTCACTTAGGGTCATCTTGCTCGTGATGGGTCAAGCTCAATTGCTTAGGAGTGTGTTAAGGAGCCTGTGTAGGACAATCTGCAGCAAAGGAACACTCTTCAGAGGTGCTTGCCTTTTCAGCATTTCGATAACGCTCTTTTCTTGTTTTGAACCTAGCAAACCTTACTTAATTTTGGTTTTTGATTAAAAAATCTTTCCAGGTCGCTGAGTTTATTTTTGTCCTTTATATCTTTTTCAGGGTTTTTTTTTTTTTCTTTCTAATCTTCCATGAGAATTAAGCAATAAACTGAAATGTTGCTGCTGTTAAAAGCTCATTTCTATTATTTGGCTCTGGTGTCTTATTTGTAGGATTAGTTGGAAGAAAGGGAAAGTGCATGGGAGATTAACCGAGAACACACTTGCACTTTTGTAAGTGGTTACGTAGGATGAGCATTATATTTGCCATTGTTCTAATTGTATAAATGGAGCAGAACTGTAATAAGTTAGTCTTTAGGGAAGTTATAAGTAAAGTCCAAATCCCAGTATTTGGTTTAGCTTTCCAGCCTATGTGTCAGGAATTTTTAGTAGCATTTGCTTTCTTAATTAGGCTTTGTCCAAGCTAATATTACATAGAATTTGTACACAGAGGTGGCAGAATTGGGAATCAGCCTGGGGTTAAGAATTTTCCACAGGGAATTGATTTGTAGTGAGTCTATCTGAATGTGTAAACATACAGAACCCAATTACTGAGAGAACCATGGGGTGGGGTGAGGGGAGATAGTAACCATCTGGGAAGGTGGAGTAGGGAAGGCTGAAAGAGCGCGCTGGGTTCATCAGCCATCTGGCACATGGTAGCAGTGTGACTGAGGCTATCAGGGGACCAGTACCAAAGCTGGGCAAGATCTAGAGAAATCAAAGGGGATGATGAAACATCTCAGAACCAGCGAGCAGAGAGCCTTTGTGACTCTTACACCTCAGGGGAGAGGGAGGGTGTAATTTCTAGAAATTTGTGGGACTTCACCTGAGGGGTTGATAGCCTGTTGGATGGTAGCCACTCGACCAGTGGGCCAGCAGGCAGGAATCAAATACTTTCCCTACCCTTTGATTACCTCCTGGAGTGTACATTTGGTTCATCCCAGCTGGAAACCAGGGGACAAGAGAAGTTTGGTCAATTTAATTCACAAAAGGCAGACACATGGTGGAATTGTGGGGGAGAAAGGGAAAAAACCTAGTATGCTGAAGCTGAGGTCACGTTATTTCAAAAGGCACAAATGAGAAGTTAGTGCTTGAGCAGAAGCTTGAAAATGCACTGGATGGAATTGTTACAGAAAATGTGTATTCCCACTGGTTGTAACAGGATGAGGCTAGATTCCCAGCAAAGTGTTACCACATCTCTGGCAAGCTCAGGGCCACTTTGTCCCAGTAGTAGCCTTAGAATCTTAATTGCCTTCACGAAGGGCACTGAGAAGCCCAAAGTCCAGTTTTCTTGCCATATAGGAATCTCTCCCACATGTCTGTCAGGAGCAACTGACCACCGGGTGTTTCCTCAGGGAGTTTGCACTTCTGTTGGAAGCATTAGGAAGTGTTGCATTTGTTTAAATCACTGAATATATTGGTTAGGATTAGATTTGACTGTGCTTCTGTATAACAGAAAAAGCTAAAATGATAAGAAGTTTTAAAAAGACAAGAATTTCTTTAAGAAAATGTGGAGTAGACAATTCCAGGCTGACATGACCAATCAAGTCTTTGAGGTTCCGGTTTACTTCTGTCTTGCGATTCCACTGCCAGTGTTTCCTCCTGGTCCAGGGTAGCTGTTTTGGGTTCCTGTCTCATTCATCCTGAAGAGGATGGGGAAGAAGGATTTGCCCTCCTTTTGAATTACAGATGCTCTTGCATGAATTGTGTTGTGTACACTGAAAAGTGTGTGAAACATATGCCTGCATTTTAAAGACTACTAAAGAAAATTGTGTATCGGGGTTGGGGAGATAGCTCAGTAGAATAAGCACTTGCCTGGCAAGTGCATGGTCATGAGTTCAATCCCCAGTACTTGCAAAACAAACAAACAAACAAACAAAAGATATGAAGGTCAGGGAGATGGCTCAGTAGAATAAGTGCTTCCCTGGCAAGCTCAAGGTCCTGAGTTCAATCCCCGTTTCTGCCAAAAAAAAAAAAAAAGAAAATCATGTATCTACTGCCTGGGTTAATAACTAGAGCATTTGTGCCCAACTACCCTGAACACAAAAATCTCCTTTTCTTCTCTCACACTCCTATTATTTCCTTGCTGTTTATGAAAAATACTGTGACACCTATATATGCATCTCTTTAGTTTTGTTTTTGAACTTGAAGTACATCCGGGTTTTGTGTATTTTTTGTGATTTTCCTGTGTTGCTCAATATATGACATTATATTCTGCATAGGGCTTAGTTGATTCATTTTCATTGCTGTATAGAATTTCACTGTATGACTAACCTATGTCTTATTTATGCGCTTGACTAATAGTGGACATTTGGACTAGAAAGTTTGCGTTTTTAAAAACTTTACTGTTCATGATATTTCTTACATATGACAAATGATCAGAGATGCAGTAGTTGTTCTGATTTGTAGCTAGGAGTAGAACTGTTGGATTATAAAGGACAGCTTTGATACATAGCTCCTAGACTTTTCTAAAAAGGTTGATATAAGAGCTGGCTAAATAGCTTAGCAGATTAAAGCACCTGCAACCAAGTACAGGGCCTGGGGGTTTGATCCACAGGCCTGCTGCTGGGCCACACTGAGACTGCAATTGAGACTGGGCATGGTGGCATGTGTGGGCCTGTGATCCTAAACAGGTGGATCACCAGGTCAGGTGGATCACCAGGTCAGGTGGATCACCAGGTGTCCAGTCTGGTAGTGAGACCCTGAACATCCTTTAGACCCTTCCTAAAAATACAAAAAAAAGTTGATTTAATTTATGCTACATCAACAGTATGTAGGAGTTCTTATTTCTGTGCAGCTTATCAAACATACTTATTTTCAAACTGGTTTGGTAGGTGAGTAAATCTTACAGTGGTTTCTATATGCACTTCCTGATTACTGATGAAGTTAGGGCCTTTTCCATGTTTATTAACCATTTGATTTCCTGTTTTGTGAGTATCTTTTTACTTGTTTTTTTTTTTTTTTTTGTTTTTCAGAATCAGGGATTGAACTCAGGCCCTTGCACTTGCCAGAAAAGTGCTTATTCCACTGAGCCATCTCCCTGACCCCACCTATTTACTTTTGCCTTAACAATTCTTTGTCCAGTTTTCCTTACGTTAGGTTTGTTATATACATTCTGGGATTTTGTTACTAGGTGCATGCAGATTTAAAATTGTTAAATCTTAGAAAGTTGAAGCCGGGCGTGGTGGCGCATGCCTGTAATCCCAGCACTCGGGAGGCTGAGGCAGGAGGGTTGTTGTGAGTTCGAGACCAGCCTGAGCTACAAAGTGAGCTTAAGGCCAGCCTGAACTGCATAGTGAGACCCTGTCTCAAAAAGACAAAAAAAAAAAGAAAGTTGATCTTTTTTTTTTTTTTTTTTTTTTTTTTTTTGCGGAACCGGGGATTGAATTTAGACCCTTGCACTTGCCTGGGAAGTGCTTATTCCATTGAGCCATCTCCCTGGCCCCAGAAAGTTGATCTTTTAATCTAATTTTTTTTTTTTTTTTTTTTTTTTATTTTTTTTTTCTTAAAGAGTTTTGTTTCAGGAGAACGTTCATAAGTTGGATTCATTTGTAATCCAGCAAAGTGAGTCTTAGGCAGTACACCTATGAAAGTTCACAACTGGGATGTTTGTAAGTTGGGAGCCTACCATACAGCTTTTTGTCATAAATAGACAAATGGAAGTGTTTGATGAATGAATGAATGAGTTGCTTGTTGTATCGGCAGAATGTGTAGGACAGTCTTAGGCTATAAGTTGCAATTAATTTATTTGTTTGGGCTATTATGAACAAACACAGTATTTGAACAATAGTATTCAGGCTAATACAAATGATATTGTTATGTTTTTCAGCATGTCTTTTGATAAACATAACACAATAGATTTGCTGTCACAATGTGTAGTGCCAAACAGGCTTCTAAGATGGTTGTACCAATTTATATTCCTATAGGGTGTTGAATAGTAACATTTGGATTTAGCTTTGGGCCACAAAAGTTAAATTTCTGTTACCTGCACACTAAATGAGCATGCTGAGAACTCTTGCCCAAAGCATGTAGGTACTTTGTAAACATGAAACACCCTTTTCTGTAATTTCCCCAGGGAGTAAGCCCTACTATATTCTTGTTTATCTAGTCAGTAAACATTAATAAGTATTTGATGAGAACAAGCAACCCAGATGATTGAGTATTGAAAGGGCCTGTGAAGGGCAGAATTGAGAGTTGTAAAATGCTATTTGTTGTAGCTAATTCTGAGCCTAAAATCATAATCCTCGAACACTTAGGAATCTAAGTGGCCCTTGTGATATATTTATACTTTATACTCAGTATTGGAGAAGCTATGTTCTCTGGAGGATTTTTCCAAAGCATTTAAATTCACTGTTTTAAACTGCATTTTTGTAGATGGATCTAAAATGCAAAAGATCAATCCTTTATTGAGTTTCAGTCTTAATGGCACCTAGTCTATGAGGCATTTGAGGCAAATCAAAAATCTCTTCAAACTCTTAATGGAAGGCGACCTGGGAGAACACTGGGTGGGTCTCTTCCTTGTCTAGCTGCTTTGTGGCCAGAGTGGAAGAAAACCCAAGTTCGTGTTATGCAGGCCTTTTTGAAAGTATTTTCATATGCTTTCCCATGAGTCATGACCATAACAGCAGCAGCAGTCTCTTTGGATGACTGAAAAACTTAGATTTATGATCTGCAAACAGTGGGTGACTGCTTTAGTCCTGTTTTGTTGGTAGGTGAGAGGGCACTTGCATCCTTCTGATTTAGTAATTATTGAAGATTAAAAGTTGATTTAACCAAAACTGAACAACAGCTCATTACTAAGATGTACTTTATTACCACCACCTGCACGGAAATAGAGCACAGGCATGTGAACCAAACTGCTTAAGGCCTTTCTGAGTTCCTTTGTGACTTCATTTGAATTCTGCAAAGGTTGCTTTGCCTTGGTGCTTGCCAAAACAGGAGAATTTCATTAGAGGAGGAACATACTCAGTAAGCATTTATTCTGCACAGTAACTTTCTTGCCTCATCTTATCAGTCACAACCCTCTGAGTGGATGGTGGTATCTTCTTTTTGGTAGGTTTCTTTTTGCATATGAGTGAAAGCCAGTTGCACAGCAGTTCAGTAATAGGTTGGATATGATAGTTTCCAACCGAGCCCTCAAAGTCCAAGCTTTTGGTTAGCAGTGGTGACTTCCTAGGAGCACAGCTGCCTGTATGCCTCTGCAAACATCCACAGGAGAAACAGTGATCTATTGGTTCAGGGAGGACTCAAGCTGCTGGCACTCAAATGTCCTAGGGGGTTGCTAGGTTACAGCATGTACCTGAGAATTGCTAAGGAAAAGAGATCATTGTAATGATCAGAAATTATTACGGGGGAGTGGGGAGGAAAAAAAAAAGAAATCATTGTAGCAGAGAATAATTCTGTTGATAAATTCTTTAGAAATGTACTTTTAGACAGTAATGACCCTCATTGTATTGTCTAGCTTATATACTTGTTCCACATATTCCTCAGTTACTTAGACACCAAAAACATGACTCCTTACTAGTGAAGTAGCAGTTTCTGCTGCTGTCTTTAGCCCATTTTGGAAACATTCTCACAAGCCCTTTTCTTTGGAGAAAGCCTGTGAATTCAAAGAATCTTAGGTTACTCTTAGCCGTGAGAATACTTGTGAATTGGTACAAATGGAATTGCTGAGTGGTGATGCTTTTTTAAGTATATGAAATATTATGAAATATTTTTTGTGGTCATACAGTTGTACCATCATGACCACAATCAATTTGTGTACATTTTCAGTGAAACCCTGTATTTAGCCCCCAAGACTCCTGGTCTTTTTTTTTTTTTTTTTTTTTTTTTTTTTGGTGGTACCAGGGATTGAACTGAGGCCCTTGTGCTTGCCAGGGAAGCGCTTATTCCACTGAGCCATCTCCTCGGCCCATGACTCCTGGTCTTAGGAAACTACCAGCATTCTCTCTAGAGATGTATGTCAAAATACCTTATATACATGTTTCATATAATTTCTTTTTATAAAAATAAAACAACTTTATTAAAACCAAGGGGCTAGGGAGATAGCTCAATAGAATAAGTTCCTGCCTGGCAAGTGCAGCATCCTGAGTTCAATCCCTGGTACCATTAAAAAAAGAAAAAGAAGAGTTCTATTACAACCAAAATCTTGGGGCTGAGGAGATAGCTCAGTGGAATAAGTGCTTGCCTGGCAAGCGTTAAGGTCTTGAGTTCAATCCCTGGTACCACCAAAAAACAAAACAAAACAAAGCAAAAAAACCAAACCACCAAAATCTGTATACCACACAATTTACAATCTTAAAATATAGTATTCAGTAGATGAACACATTGGCAGAGTTGTTTCCTATAATTTCTTGTAAATTTTACGTAATAAGTGATCTTGCATGATGTGGTTTTTTTGTAATTACCTTTCTTCATTTATGTTCTTGAGGAACATCCATGTAGTGTTGATCAAAACTTTGCTCCTTTTTATTATAGTTGAAGGATTTTTTCTAGAGATTTTTAAGTAACGGACATAGGTAGTGTTTCTATTTTTTTTTGTCTTTTTGAGACAGAGTCTCACTATGCAATTCAGGCTGGCCTTAAGCTTACTTTGTAGCTCAGGCTGGTCTCGAACTCACAATAATCCTTTTGCCTCAGCCTCCCGAGTGCTGGGATTACAGGCATGTATGTGCCACCACGCCCGGCGAGTGTTTCTGTTTTATTTCTTTGCTACAGGAGGCATAGATGATTTTTTTGCATAATTTACATATTTTTAATACTAACACTATTTTTGTGTTTCATACTATTAATTGGAGAATATGGGCCCTAAAAACTGGCCTCTGAGATGTCCTGAGCTCTGTAATTTTTTGCAAAATTGTAATGTTTATAAGCATTTTCTGGAGGCATGGGGACTGTAAAGATTTCTAGCTTTTTCATAACTCACACAGATATACAAAGAACATCTCAAAGATTTTATTTTTACTTACAGTGAGGAAACCAGAAAAATGTCGCAAGACATTCAAAGAAATCTAGACCAGGAATATTGAAATGAATGTGCAAGTGGAGGCAAAACTTGTTTCTCCCACAATGGAGAAGGAAGTCATCTGAACCCTTATCAATCTGGCATCATTTGCTTGTGCAAATAAGAAAATTAGTTGCCATTGTCATCTTTCAGAGCTGCCACTTTCAGAGCTGCATAGTGACTAGGATTAGAAATCCAGAGTGTCTCACTACCCTAATTTCCCAGTAAAAGCATGTATTTCTCCCTCACTTTCAACAAGATTATCAAAATGTCTGAAACTCTGACAAATGTTAATTATAAATTAAATCCTTGCATTGATTGTTTAAGTTTTTAAAAGCAGCTCTGTGGTAACAGCTTGGAAGGTAGACTTTCTAGAGGGTGTTATATGGGTTTGTTTAGATTGAAGTCAATCAGCAACCAGAGGATAGATGCCGGCTCTCATCTTTTAAACAGGATTATATGTCAGAAAACTCCAAAGAAATGATTCTAAGACATCTCAGTAAATGAAATATAATAACAATGAGATCAAAAATACCCAAAGTAGCCGTAGCAACTTGGTTGTACATATATTCAGTTTATCTCAATAGCAACATGTCAGTTGGACAAAAAGGATTTCTATATGTACTTATAAACTTGGAAAGTCTAGGTTTCTTTTTTTTTTTTTTTTTTTGTATTTTAGGGAAAGGTCTATAGGGTGTTCAGGGTCTCACTATTAGATCGGACTTATAGTGATCCGCCTGAAGAGCTGGGGTTATAGGCACCCAACACCATTTTCTGACCATGACACCAGTCAGTTGCTGTCTCAGTGTGCCTCGGGGTTGGGGCTGGCAGGGCAGGGCCACAGGGATCAGGGATTAGGGATGAACCTCTGGCCCCTGAGCCTGCTTGTAGGTGCTTTAATCCACTGAGCTATTTGGCCAGCCCCAAAAAGAAGGATTAAAATGCATTAAGGGCAGGTGTGGTAAGACATGAGGATCTGGGGATCGACCCACAGAATTCTGAGCTTGACTGCTTTGCTTAAGCAGGCACTTATAACTGAGCTAATGGGCAGGCCCCTAGGTTTCTTAACATCATGACAAAGGTAGAATAATCCTGTTTCTAAGGTAAGTGTATGAAAGGAGAAGTATAGTACACCTCTTCTCCAGTTTTGATATGCTTAGAGAAATTAAGGTTTTTCTGTGCAATGAATATGGGGCTATTTCAATAGATCTGGTCTGTTATCCAAAAATTTCTCATTTCTAGTCTACAAAGGATGATTTTGTTGCTTTTGTACTTTGAAAGGTAGCCTGTACATCTTCACAGTGAGTCGTTTAGCTATGTATAGAAGACTGAAGATCTAGTATGACAACATGTGCAAGTTGTGTACAAGTTTTTTCCTGTGTCTTACATACTTGCCTTGAGCTGAGAAGGTGTTTGACTAACCCATAATTATTTTAACTTACAACCCTCAGCATGTTCTGATTTTTGAACTTAAGTTTGTAATGTGTTTTACTCTTCTCTCCCAGTTTAAGCTCTCTGTAGTATCTTTTTTTGGTATATCTGAGAACAGTGCTCAGAATTGTTACTTGACAGAGTCAGCATCAGTCTTTACTTCATGACTTATCCTGATTACAGTCAATCGTCAATCAACCAATCAATCAAATGATCTTGCAGGAATGTTTGGCCCCTGAGCTTTTAGGAAGCATAGAAACTTTGGTTTTCCGTGAGTAGACTCTTGACTTGGGAATATTGCATTCTGTCTCCTCTCTGTGGCCAAGGTAGTTTTGTATCTCAGCAATAAAAAGGCACTTTGCCTGAGTACTCCAGTGCTAAGTGTATAGCAGTTGAACTTGGAAGTGCTTATGGAGATCAGCTTTTTTTTTGGTGGAACAGGGGATTGAACTCAGGCCCTTGCGCTTACCAGGGAAGGGCTTATTCCATTGAGCCATCTCCCCCATGGAAGTGCTTATGGAATAGTGCTAAATACACATGTGTGACCTTGACAAAACACAACTAGCAGGAAACGTGTGGGGACTGTTAAGTTTTTTGAGATGAACTCAGATAAGGCACATGCTGATTCACATATTGGAATCTTAGGGGAAGTATGTGGTTTGCTCTTGAACTCCTTAGAAGTGATGATTTAGTCTCTTCAAACGTTTCTGTCATGCTGGGTAGATTGGTGTGTGCCTGTAGTCCTAGCGCTTTGGAAGGCCTTGGTGGGAAGATTGCTTAAGCCCACAAATTTAAGGCCCATCTGGGCAACACAGTAAGTGTTTAGCAATTGACCCTTTTGCAGGGGAAAAAAAAATTGTATCACAGTCATTATAGTTGAGTTGGAATGGCCCTTTGATTTTGCTCAATTCTGGTTTCTTTAGTGGCCCAAAAAACTTTGTGATTGGGGTAGGCGGGCTTTCTTCCTTCCTACTTTCCTTTTCTCCTCCTTCTCTCCTCTATCCTGAACTCGGGGCCTTTGCCCTAATCTATATATCCTTTGCTCTTTTTGAAAACTTTTGAGAAGGATCTTGGTAAGTTGCTCATACTATGCTGAAATGTGCAGTCTTCTTGTTTGCATATCCAAGAGTGCTAGAACTAGAGGCATGTGCCATTATGCCCGCTAAGGAATTAGCCTCTAATGTGGGCTTCTTCTCTAGGGTGAGCCCAGAGAAGGCACAGTTTGGTATTATTCATTTATCTAAAATTGAGGAAAGAGCTAAGGCACAACAGAGGTTAAGAGTGGGAACAACGGAGGCTCTCAGAGTAGGAAGAAACTAAGAGCATTAGTTTCTTTATTGTGCAGATACAGTTGGACTAGGTGGTCTCCACGTTTCCTTCAAACAACAGCAATTTGGGTTTTGAGACAACTCTTCCAAAGTACTTCTTAAGCTACTTTTTTAGTGTTTCTCTTGGTACCAGATAGATAGTGTGAGTGTAAGTCACTAGTTTAGAGGAAAATGGAGCTTATTGTTTAAGAAAGCCATGTACCCCAAAAGTGTTTGGTCTTTGCAAGATGCTATTCAGATCATTTGGCACTTTTGTCCTTTTTCTTTTTCTCTTTTTGAGACTGGGTCTTGTTCTGTAGTTCAGGATAGCCTTGGACTCATTGGGTGCCCCAGGCTGGTCTCAAACTCATGGTGATCCTCCTGCGTCAGCCTCCTGAGTACTGGATTGCACACCAGTGCTACCATGCCCAGCTATCCGTGTCTTTTAATTGGAAGAGTAGTGGAGATATGTGAGCCCTTAATTTGGCTCTTGGGGTAAAGTGGAAAAGACTGAGAATTGGTAGTTTGGGCCCTGTTCTCTGTACCCTTGATAGTTTATTTTTGGAAAATAGAACAGTGGAAAAAACAGTGCAGTTAAACCAGGTTTCAGCCCTTTCTCTGATATTTTTGAGCCATGTGACCTTTGGACCTTAGTGTCTTTATCTGCAAAAGACAGATCAGCTCTTATCGCGTGTAATGCGGTACATCGTTGAGCTTGTCCTAAGAGTGCCAAGTTGGCAGAGTCCACACCTGAATGCCGGGCCTTTGTCCTCTGCACATTGAGCTCGCTGTGTCTTGCACAGCTCAAGTGGGAGCAGTGCCTCAGGGAAAGAGGTAGAAACTTGCTACATGTGAAACAAAGCTGTGAAAAGCAAACAATCCTATAATTATTTTATCTTAAAGTTGCTGTCTTAGGTTTGATTTCATCCTACAAATGTAAGCCTACTTTGCACTATGTAAAAATCAATGGCACTGTTGCTGGTTGTGGGGAAGCAGTAATTACATTAAGGTCTTGTGCTGTCTCCATCTATGTGCTCATCTGTAGTCCTGAGCTAGCTGCACAATTTTAAGTTATTGGGAACAGTATGTGTCCCAGAACATAGATGGGTTCTGCCTAGAGCATAAATTGTGCAGAGAAATCTTGGGGGACCCCTGGATTTTAACATTGAAATAGGAGAAATGGAACTTCCGACCTGCTAGTCAAAATGCTGATTTCGTGTTCTCTAAAATTGAGGAATGAATTCTAGGAACAACAGAGGTTAAGAGTGGGAAGAGGGGCTGGGGAGATGGCTCAGTAGAATAAGCGCTTGCCTGGCAAGCACAAGGGCTTGAGTTCAATCTCTGGTTCCACCAAAAAAAAAAAAGAGTGGGAAGAGTTTATTGAGAGAAAGCTTCTATAAGAGGGACAGAGGGGGTCCAGAAAGTGGGTTGCTCACAAGCCTTGTTTTTCAAGGGTGCTTACTGAGCGAAGCCATGAGCTGAGGTGGATTGAAGGTGATCTATCTATAATCAATCAATAAGATGACAAGTACAGTCACAAGTAATACAGTGGAAAATCATAGGTTGGATATGAAGTGAGATGAAACTATGGTCAATCAGTAAGATTACAAGTAGTCTCTTGGGTGATACTGATTAAATGAAGATCAAATAAACCATGTAGCAAGCACACCTGAGATAGACAAGGACTTTTCTGGAAGAGTTTTGGTCCTCCTTCCCAAGATGGTTTCTATTTAGAATATCAGTCACTGCTATTCATCCCTAAGGGAAGTTTATGGGTGAGTATATCTTCTCTTTTCTTGAAGCCTGGCCTTCAGTGAGTACATCTCCAGCCACAGTTGTCTTCTGCATTGACTTCTTGAGGGCTGGCTCCATCTGACTGCCTATAATATTCTGTCTAACTTAACTATCTGTAATAACGTGATAGGTAATCCTGTGCCCAGGGACACTGTGAATCAAGAATTGAAAGAGTTATCTAGTACTGAGTCAGGAGACTTCGCTCAGGAACAAGCCTGTCTGTAAGAGCTTAGGCCTATCCTCTCCTTCTGCAGCTTCTGCTTGGAGAGTGAGAATTTTATACTCGTTCTCTAAGATTCCCTTCAGCTCCTAGATTCTGTGCTTCCTCGGGGCTGGGTATTGCATCAGGACCCAGCCTGGGGTTTGTGTTGTTTTCAAGGCCCAAAGGAGCGGCTTCGTCCTTTTTTTTTTTTTCCCAAGGATATTGGCTGCATAACCCCACAGAGCCTGACTGTGGCGAGGCACCAGTGTTGGGAGATGCTTCTTCATCGGGGACTGCACAGGTTGTTTGTAGTAACCTAGAAGGACCTAAGCATGATGCCAAGAGATGTAATTTCTGTGTTCATCCAGCTGCCTACTTAAAATGTTGCTACAGAAGCATTTTATTTTTGGAGCTAGATTTTAGAGATACATCTTTTCCCAAAATGTCTCTGAATTCAAGGATTCCCACCATTTAAGGATCAAAGCAATTACCAAGGAAATATGTTCTGTGAATTTAATTTTAACATAATAGTGAGGAATGTTTTTATATATGAATTTTAATGCTTTAGTAAAATTATTTGATTTTTACTGATCTTTCTATTCTTCCTAATGTTCTGTTATTTTTTTAGTACTGGAAAGAGTTGATGATATCTATATTTGTCTTTTGACACTGGTTGCCTCTAATTTCTGGGTGAGTTAGGAATTGGTACAAAAGGAAAGCTGGTCAGTGACACGTACGCATTATCTACTGATACGGCTTGGTCGCAGCTTCAACACCCAACTGCTCTTTGTGCTGATGGAAGTCTCCCAGGCCCTGCATGGTGGCAGACTTGAGGTTGTTGATAGCAGCAGTGGGCTCTTGGGATTGGCACCAAGGAGTAGGGTGGGGGTGCGGGCGGGGGAATTAACTCTCTGGAGTCTTCTTTCCTTGGCCCCGATCCTAATCGTGAGAGCTCTGTCGTCATGATCTAATCAGCTCCCGAAGCTCCCATCCCAGCGCCTTCCAGCACCTGTTGATACCATCAGTGGTCTGTTTCAACATAGGCGAGCAGCCATAGCAGGTGGAAGTGCTTTCAGGAAACACGTACATACATGATGTCCTCCTAAGCTTTCACAGTATGTGTGTCCAGCAGCAGCAGAACTCAGAGCAGTACTGTTACTTTTTCTCAAAATGTCTTTTAACTTCTTCAACTTCCCTTTGTTTTCTAGTCTTAGCAGAGTTGGTTGTGCTATCCCTTAACCAGTCTCTCAAACTTAAATTTGAAAATTTGGGATTATCTGTATTCTTTCTACTACTTATTTACCATTGGTAATAAGTTAATAAATCCTATTTGTTTTGCCTCCAGAAATGTCTTCCAAATCCATGCTGTCATTTTTTTTGTCCCCAATGTGATACTGCTTAAGGTTGAACCCGGTTTATTTCCCCCAGGACTTTCAGCAATTGCTTTAACTAAAATTTTTACCTCTAATTTCTGTCTTCCTGTAACTTATGTCCCAACAAATTATCTTAAAAATTACTCTTATGCCTAACAATCGTATCTTTTATTTTATTGTTCTACAGTGTGTTGTCTTTTGCTTGATATTATGTTCAGGGAATTTTTCCTTGTAAAAAGACCTGTCTTTTTATTGTTTCATAATCTGTGTGCATGAAATATGTGTGTATAGTTTCACTATTCCTCCTGGGATGCTCATTATGTTTTTCTTCTGCCATTCCAAGGAATACTGAAATGAACATCCTTGAACATGTCTCTTTGTAGACATGCAAGTGTGTGGGCACTGAGAAAGTGGAGGGTGAAAAGGAATAGGAAATATAAAGTGAAATTTGGGATATAAAAATGGGTATGCAGAGCCAGGAAGATGGCTCAGTGGAATAAGCGTTTCCCTGGCAAGCACAAGGGCCTGAGTTCAATCCCTGGTTCTATAAAAAAAAAAGAGTGTGCATTGAAATGTTAGTAGATGGCAACAAATTTCTTTATGTAAAGTTCTTACCAGTATATTCTTCCACTCTTTGTGTTCTTTGAATTTTATGTTTAGTATGGAGTCAGCTAATGTCCTAGCCTCAGCTCTGTGATTGAGGCGTTCCCTCAGTCAGTCAGGCACTGCCAGACACGTGGCCAGCTTTCTATTCCGTACACCCTGTGTGGGCCAGGCATCTACCGTCCTGAAGATTTAGCCCTGGATGAGAAGTGGTCCATGCCCTCCTGTAGTGTGACTCTGGCCACGCAGAACTTACACCATTCCCAGTTTCTTTTTATACATTTGCAGCTGTTTTCTCTTCCTTGTGTGACTTCTTTCAACTTTGCTTCCTAGAGAATTTTCTTTTATCATTTTAGCTAGCTTAGATTTTATTATCACTGCCTGCCCCTTGGAGTCAGGTAGACCTGCCTCGGTGCTCCCAATACTCACAGTGTTCTGTAGCTTCTCCCCTGAAGAGTTTTAGTTATGTATTTGTGAATGTGGATGTACACACAGACACTGAGGCTGCCTCTCCCAGTACCTTGTAACTCAGTGGGAACAAGGAAGCACAATGCATACTTGACTGCCTCCCCAGCTTAGTACTTTAAACATTTGAGTAAGTAAATGGGTATCAGGCCATCGACAGACTTACTTTTGCAGGTTACTGCTGGAAGCTGTAAATGTGGGTGAGGAATGGCCTGTGTTTAAGACCTGACCCATAAAGGACCATTGTCAGGGAGAGACTAAACAGGAGTAGATTGCAAAGCAGGTTGTGATTAGCTCTGTACAGACTTTATCAGCTGTGAATACTTGAGGAGAATTTAGGGGATGTGAGGAATTTTCATGAATGAGATATTATGTAAATTTGCAGATGAGAAGAGTCTTTTTCTTCCTTGTGCTTGGTATCATGAAGGATACCTGTGATAAAATGTGTGGTCCCTGACTAAGAGTTACATAGTCGGTAAAGTAGGGGTTCACATGTTCTACCCTAGGGGCTGGCTCTGGCCTTTTCCTGTTTTTTATGGCCTATGAATTAAGAGTTTTAGTTTTAAAATTGGGGAGATGCTTTGTCATAGGAGAAAAATTACATGAAATTCAGATTTCTTTGTGCATAATTAAACTGTGTAGGAGTACAGCCACATTATTTATACACCATGACTGTGTTTAAGCTACAGCAGTAGAGGTGAGTAGCTGTAACAGAATAGTTGGTTCATAGTATCTAAAATGTTCACTGCCTGGCTCTTTACGGAACCAGTGTGCCCACTGCTAGCTTATCAAGCGAAGTAGAGAAGGAAAGAAATGGTACCTTTATTGTGGGGATTAGTTTGAGATGAGAGAGGGGCTAGAGAACACTGGCAGCCATAAAAGGCTTACGGTTGACACATTGATCAAGTTTAGCCTTGTCTTACAAAGCAAGATAAAAAACCGAATAAGAGTCTATATGGCTCGTAAGTGTCAGGTACTGTTATCCCAGAGTATCTGGCACAGACGTCCTGCTCTAGAAAGTGGTAAGATTATTGCTGAGGTGTAGTCTTAGCAGAATTTGATGAACAAACCAAAGACAGACTTCTTCCTCTGCCTGTAATGTTTCTGTTTCTCTTTTATTTTAGAAGGGCTTTGAGCCTTACTTTGAGATTTTGGAAGCATATTCCACAAAAGCCAAGAATTATGTAAATGGATACTGCACCAAGTACGAGCCCTGGCAGCTGATCGCATGGAGTGTCCTGTGGACCCTGCTGGTAGTCTGGATGTATGGGTTCATCTTCCAGCCAGAGAGTGAGTACGCTGTCTCTTCTGCACAGTAGCGAGGTGTCATAATGCTCATGGCTGGTGGACTAGTCGAATTCATTCCTCCCTCCCTCCCTCTCTCCCTCCCTGTCTTCCTCCCTTCCTCTTCCCCCTTCGTCTCTCCCCCTCCCTCCATCTTTCTTTTCATATCTGAAATCAAACTCAGGGCCTC